>VDFB02096377.1:144493-171133 GCA_007258455.2 Sequoia sempervirens | reverse complement strand
TTCTTTCACATCCTTGATTATTCTATAAGTGTTATCACTGCCATTATGTATAACTTCCCTATCCCAAATCCAAGGTTGACCCAACAAAATGTGACAAAAATCCATGGGTACTATGTATCACATACAATTTCATCCTTGTATCTTCCAATGTGAAAATTCATAATGCTTTGTTCACTTACCAAAATTCAATGATCTCCTTGCAACTAAGAGAAATAGTATGGATTAGGGTGTTTCATCCTCTTCGAATTCAACTTCTCAACCATTTCCAATGTAACCAAATTATCTCTACTATCGCTATTCACCATCACTTTGTAACAATTTCCACTGGGCTTGCACACAGTTTGAAACAAATCACTCATTCAAATGGGAAATTTTATTTCACATTCTATGGCTTCAAATATTCCTTTTTCATTCACAAACTCTCTCCATGTCTCCAAGAAATTTTTCCAAACAATTACAAAACACTCTCAATCTACAACCACAAACAAACTAGAGCCAGCGCTCATTGCCTTTGCAGGTCCCCCCTACAACAAAAATCTCACTAATATCCTCTACCCAACATGATTCTATAAGATGCACCGTCAAGATCTCTTCTACCCACTTCCTCTTAGTGGAAGAGATTTGCACACCTTCTACCCAGCTTCATCTTTGTTGGAAGACAACCAACACACTTCGTCTCTCTACAGTTACAAAAATTACATTTTTTTCTCCACACTTCTCCCAACAAGTAAAATATACTTTGATACCAATTAATGCAGATCAAGAGCTCCGTGTCTTATCATACCAAGAGCTAAAGAAACAAAAACACATTCAATAATAAATTCACAAACAAAAATTAACCACACAAATTTCTAGAGAAAATATTGTAATTTATTTTGTGATTCTAGTTCAAAACTTCACATTTATATTTTCCATTACTAACATGCCAAAATCTGATTTATTTCCTCTGTTCATGCTCAAATTCTAACTCTTTTTATTCCTTCCAAATTAAAGTAGATTCATGCCTCCAAAACTATATTATATCTGCAAACTTTTTCTAGCCTCTTTTTGGGTCGATTGTATTCATTGGATTCCTTCAAACTGTTGTCCTCTTTTTCCAAAATTAGGCGCCCCACACATTCAAGCTGCTACACCTTTCTTTTTCTGGGTTCTTCAACTCCCATGCACCACACAAATCTCCCCAATGATGCTCAAACAAACATGCCTCAAACTGATTTTGACTGCATAAATTTCCAGCCAGTTGAAGGGTCAATTCTTCTTCTTCTCTTTCTTTTATGTTGTCTTTTACTCCAACCTTTTGGCACCCCCAAAGTGTCCCCTCTATTGTGTTATCTCTTCCTAGACTCTACAACTTCTACGTAGCCCACAAATCCTTTTCATTTCTTGTTTTTTTCTTGCAAATATAAGGCATCCCAATTTTTCCTTGTTTCCACACTGTGAAATAGTGAGTCACCCCAATTGGGAAATAAACATTTAATTTTTACAATGTTTTAAAACTACATTTTAAATGATATTCAATATGTGTTGGAAAAACAAGGACATACAACTAAGAGGGGGGGGGTGAATTAGTTATCACAAAATATAAAATTTTTAAACTTTACTTAATCTCAAATCTTATGAATACCATAAACAATTAACACATCAAAGAGACAGAGAACACCAATATTTTTTACATGGAAACCCCATTAGGGGAAAAACCACGGTGGCTGTTAGTCCACGATATTATACCCTATTAAAAGTATAATGAAAAAATAAAAGGGGAATGTACATGAATTTAGGCACACTACCTAGAGCTCATTGCTCAATTATAGAAGGGGCTCACTACCCAACAATACAGAATAGGATTAAAATTTGGAGGGTATGAATTGAGAAAATAGCTTATGTACAAGCTTGATTATAGTTCCAATTAAGCGCAAAAAGCTCCTTCAATTTTTCACTCAAACTACTTCACATTTCGCTTGATCTTCTTCACACTTTGTTCTACAATCAAATGATATTCACACATGAAGCACACTTTGCATCGATGAAAAAATCGCTCTTATATATCCGCTACATGAGATTTCATCAACAACTTAGTCAGCTAGGAAAATAAAACATATTTGCAATGTCAACCCAAATTTACAATTAAATTTTCAATGTGGATCAAAACACCACTGGCCAAAACAATGATGTGACCCAAAACAATATTCACGAGTGCACCAAACATTCAAATTTAAGTTTTCAAGGATCCAAAACATGTTACCACCATCATGTTAGCCAATAACATGAAAAACTTGAACGTGCACAAGAAAAGTATTTGACCACAAGCACACTGATCAATGTGGATGTACCAAAAAGATAGAGCATGATCTAGAGACATCCAAAAAAATCAAGAAACAACAAAGAAACATCTGCAACAACTGAGATTACCAGAATCACACAAACTTCACTTAGGAACACTAACAAAGACCACATAACTATTGTTAGACCACAACATGATCAAATCTATACGCTAACCTCTAAAAATTTTGGTGGATGATCTAGATACTCTCAAGAATAAACCCTTTTAGTCCATAGTAGTTAAACTTCAATGTACAGAACAAGACACCTTCATGACCTACATAGTTCCACTAGGAACTTGAAACACTTTCTCTTACAATTTTCTCAATATCCTTGACATATAAAACCTATGATACACCAAATTATAATAGTGTTGACATCAATGAAAACCACATATCAACAACACATCCACATCATCTAACAATCTCCCCCTTTGGCATTGATGGCAACACATGATGTGAAAAATACCATCAACCCAACACATTTGCTTCTTAATTGCTTTTCTCCCACAAGGCTCTTCTCCTCGAAATATTTTTCACATTGCACTTCTCCCCTTTGACATCAATTGCAAAGGTATCCATGAACTTTCCATATACATGCGTTGAACCACATATCTGCACATCTGACTACTCCCCCTGAGTAGCAGCCACTGAAACATCAATCCAGATCATAATATAGCAATGTAGCTCATGAATTGATGCAAGTAAATGCATCTTTTAGTTCTTATTTGGAGGGGAAATTACCCCTAGCATTCTTATGAGATACTCAAAAGTATCCTTCAGAAATGGCTTAGTAAATATGTTTGCAATTTGTTCTTTGGTAGGCACATACTCCAATCTGACTTCTTTCTCATTCACTTTCTCCCTCAATAACTGAAACTTGATTGATATATGTTTAGTCTTAGAGTGTAGCACTAGATTCTTTGAAATATTTATTGCACTTGAATTGTCATAGTATATGGAAATAGGCTCTTTATATATCACCCTGATATCTTTCAACATTTGTTTCATCTATATCACTTGAGTACAATTATTTGTAACAACAATATATTCTACTTTAGCAGTAGATAGAGAAATGGAATTTTTCTTTTTGCTCAACCAAGACACCAACTTCTTCTGTAGGAAGAAAGCACCACCACTAGTACTTTTCCTATCATCTACATCTCCATCCCAATCCGCATCAGTATATGCACTCAAAGTGAGATCATCATCCTTTGGATACCAAAGTCCAAAGTCAACTGTTCCTTTCAGATATCTAAAGATTCTCTTAAGAACAGTCACATGTGATTCTTTTGGATCAACGTGAAATCTAGCAACCATACATACAACATTCATAATATCTGGTCTAGTGTGGGTTAAATAGAGCAATCCATCGATCATTGATCTGTATCTAGTTTTATTTTCCTTAGGAGAATCATCATTTTGTGTTAGCTTGCATCTGATGACCATGCGAGTACCAACAGGTTTTGATTCTTCCATCCCAAATTTCTTCAGTAGCTCTCTCACATATTTGGACTGAGATATGAAATTCCCTTGTTGAAATGGGTAACTTGCAATCCCAAAAATAATTTCATCTCTCCAATCATACTCATCTCAAATTCTTCCTTCATCTCACAAACAAACTTCATACATAGATTGTCATCTCCTCTAAAAATGACGTCATCAACAAAGACTTCTATAATTAACTCTTTATCATGATCCAATTTGAAGTATAAGTTGCTATCAACAGTACCTTTAGTGAATCCAAGATTAAGTATTTGTCCAATCTAGCATACTAGGCTCTAGGGGCTTGCTTAAGTCCATATAGAGCTTTCTTCAAGTGGAAAACCATATCTTCCTTGTCAGTTAGCTGAAATCCATTTGGCTATTCAATGTATACTTATTTTTCTAGTTCTCCATTTAGAAATGCCAACTTCACATCCATTTGATAGAATTTATAGTTCTTGTATGCAACATAAGCAAGAAATAATCTAATAGCTTCAATTCTGGAAATAGGGGAAAAAGTTTCTTCAAAATCAACACCTTCCATTTGAGAATACCCTTTACATACCAGTCTTGCTTTATTCTGGACCACTTCACCTTGTTCATTTAGCTTGTTTTGAAACACCCATTTAGTACCAATAAATTTTTTGTCTTTAGGTCTAGGAACCAGTGTCCACATGTCATTCTTTTCAATTTGTGTCAACTCTTCCTTCATAGCTTCCATCTAGTGTTCATCTTGGCAGGCTTCAGTAACATTTTTAGGTTCAATCCTAGAAATCAGGCAATACTCTTCTACAATATTTCTTCTAGTTTGCACTCCTTTATTCTTATCTCCTATAATTTGACTTTCATAATGATTTAGCTTTACATACCTTGGAGTTTTGGGACTTTCTTGAACTTATGATTCTTTGTTCTTTCCTTTTGCACTTGCACTTGTCTTGCTTCCTTGATTTACTTGATTTACTAGAAATGAATTGAGGTTGCTTTACCGAAACATATGGAATAATCTAAAGTTGATTTGGTGTCTGAACATTTTTCCCTTTGTTTGTATTGTCTTCATCTGAATCATATCCACAATATTTGGATGATTTAGTAGAATCCTCATCAACTCTGAAATTTGCACTCTCAACCATCTTTCCAGTCTTTGTTATAGCATCGGTAGGCCTTGATTTTAGTAGAGTAACCTAAAAAGATTCCTTCATCGCTTCTTGCATCAAACTTTCCTATATCATCATCTCTCTTGATATAACATTTTCTTCCAAAGATCTTGAAATATTTAACAATAGGCTTATAACCAAACCATAGCTCAAAAGGGGTCTTACGAGAATTACCATTAACATTTACCTAGTTTAAAGTATACATAGTAGTGCTTACAACTTCACTCCAATAGATCTGGGGCACATTTCCTTCTATCATCATTGTTCTAGCAGTATCCAAAATTGTTCTATTCTTTATTTCTACAACTCCATTTTGTTGAGCGGTTCGGGGAGTAGATAACTGTCTTCTAATTCCATGTTCTTCACAAAAAGAGTTGAAATCCTTGGAGGTGAACTCACCACCTTTGTTAGATCTCAGACACTTAAATTTCATACCTTTCTCATTCTCTGCCATAGCCTTGAAACTTTTAAACTTTTCCAATGCTTCACATTTTTCTCTTAAGAAGGAAACCCATATCATTCTAGAGTAATCATCAATAATCAACATAAAGTACCTTTCTCCCTAAATAATTTTGACTCTAGAGGGACCACAAATGTAATTATGTAGTAGCTCCTGCAAATAATTTGAATGAAACTATTTTCTTTGGAAGGAGACTCTAGTCAATTTACCCATTTGACACTCCTTACAAATTGTGTTAGCAGGCTTCACTAACTTAGGTAGATCTCTTACTGCTTGAGTGGAACTTACCTTGACAATGTTATTAGAATTCACATGACACAACCTCCTATGCCACAACCAACTTTCATCTACTTGAGCAATTAAACAACTCCCACTAGCAGTATTTAGGAGAAAAATATTACCTTTTGTCTTTCTACCTATAGCAATCATATTGCTAGAACTTCCATGTATCTTGCATCTTCCATATTTGAATTGTAGATCATATCCTTTTTCCACCATCTATCCAACACTCAAAAGATTTTTCTTCAGGCCTTCAACATAAATAACATCATTAGTGTTATCCTTACCACCAAGGCAAACAAAACCTCTGCCACAAATTACACCAACATTGTTGTCTCCAAATCTTACAACACCACCATCATACTTCTCTAGACTTACAAATTTGTTTTTATCCCCAGTCATATGATGTGAGCATCCACTATCAATAACCCACTCATCCTTTTCTTCAACTTTGGCTACAAGAGCTTTCTCATCTTTAGTAGATTCAATAGCCACAAAACTATTTTCAACGGTAGCAATGAACACCCATTCATCTTCATTTCCATTATCTTTATGAGACTCATCATCAGTCACTCCTTCAACAAAGTAACATTTCTTTTGGAATCTAGACTTGTTAGGCTTAGATCTAGGAACCCTTTTAGGACATCTTGATGCAAAATGACCTAGTTTACTATAAGAAAAACATTTAATTGTCAAAACTCCTTCATATTTACCTTTTCCTCTGCCCTCTTTCTTTACAATCAGTGCTTCCAATTCTTCTACCTCTCTTTCTTTATCTTCAAGCTGTTTAAGTTGTTCATCATACTTGGATATCTTTTTGGAACATTATCCTGGACTATATATTTGCTTGTTACTTCTGGATACAGTAGCCTTGAATGTAAATTCAGTCTTTGGAATAGATTCACCAAATTCACTTAATCAAAAAGCAACAAGCTTACCAACTAGCGTGTCTCTTGGCATATTTGTTACTGATATGATATCTTGAATAGTGTGAGCCTTCACTTTGTAGGAGGGAGGCAAGGATCTGAGTATCTTAGCTACGATTTCATCCTCATCTAGAGAACCACTGACACATGTTATACCCATCACTATTTCATTTACTCTTTGCATAAAAGAAGTGATAGTTTCATCTTCACCCACCTTCAAATTCTCATACTTACCTTTCAAAATTTGTAGCTTAGCCATCTTCACTTGTGCATCTCCTTCATATAAAGTTTCTAGCTTCATCCAAATCTCATGAGCTATCTGCAATCCTACCACATTTTCCATCTCCAGATCTTTCAGAGCACTCACCAAAGCTTCAATAGCCCTGATATTGTTTTCAACATCTTTGTTCTCATCAACAGTGGAGGGGCCATTATGAGGAATAATATATGTATCTTTTTTAATCTTCCAGTAGGCTTCACCAATACACCTTAGGTGACATTGCATCCTGACTTTCCACAATGAGTAGTTAGTTCCATAAAATATTGGACTATCCTTCTTGAATGTTTCCATCTCGGATCACCTCAAGCTTTTAGACTTTTTCAGAGGAACCTGATCTAATACCAATTGTTGGAAAAGAAAGGAAAAACAACTAAGAGGGGGGGGGTGAATTAGTTGTCAAAAAATAATGAACTTTTCAAAATTTACTTTACTTAATCTCAGATTTGATGAATAAGCAATTAACCATAAATAATTAACACATCAGAGACACAAAGAACACCAATATTTTTTACATGGAAACCCTGTTAGGGGAAAAACTGTGGTGGATGTTAGTCCATGATATTATACCTATTAAAAGTATAATAAAAATAGTAAAGGGGAGTGCACATGAATTCAGGCACACTTCGTAGAGCTCACTGCTCAATTACAGAAGGGGCTCATTTCCCAACAATACAAAATAGGATTAAAATCTAGAGGGTACGAACTAAGAAAATAGCTTCTACACAAGCCTGATTACAGTTCCAATTAAGCACAAAAAACTCCTTCACTTTTTCACTCAAACTACTTCACACTTCGCTCGATATTCTTCACACTTTTCTCTAAAATCGAGTGATATTCAAAAATACACACACAAGAGCACATCCAACACATGAAGCACACTTTGCATCGATGAAAAAATCACTCTTATATATCCGCTACATGATATTTCATCAACAACTTAGTCGACTAGGAAAATAAAAAATATTTGCAATGTCAGCCCAAATTTACAATTAAATTTTCCATGTGGATCAAAACACTTTGGGGAAAAACAATGATGTGACCTAAAAAAATATTCATGAGTGTGCCAAACATTCAAATTTAACTTTTCAAGGATCCACAACACGTTACCACCATCATGTCGGCCAAGAACATGAAGAACCCGAATGTGTGCAAGAAAAAACTTTGAGCACGAGCACATCAATCAATGTGGATGTACCACAAAGATAGAGCACGATCTAGAGACATCCAAAAAAATCAAGAAACAACAAAGAAACATCTGCAACAACAAAGATTACCAGAATCACACAAACTTCACTCACGAACACTAACAAAGACCACAAAAATACTATCAGACCACACCATGATCAAATCTATATGCAAACCTTCGAAAATTTTGGTGGATGATCTAGATACTCTCAAGAATAAACCCTTTAGTCCAGAGTATCTAAACTTAAATGTACAGAACAAGACACCTTCATGACCTGCACAGTTCCATTGGGAACGTAGAACACTTTCTTTTACAATTTTCTTAATATCCTCGATATATATAACCTCTGATACACCAAATTCTAATAGTGTTGACATCAATGACAACCACATATCAGCAACACATCCAAAACATCCAATAATATGGATTTTTATTTCCTTTGGAAGTTGATATAAATTAGATAACTCCTAATGGAGATGCCAGTTGGATAAAGAGAAAAATCATCAAGTTTTTAAATACTACAACAAAATTTTCAAAAAAAAAAACAAAAATGAGAATGAAAAGTGACGCAAATCGTCAGAGTACCTAGATTCTCTTACATCATTCTCTTACAAGTCTTCTTTTGTAAGCACCAACCACTAGAGACACCAATCCTCCTTAAAAAATTTGTAGGCACCAACCCACTAGAGATGCCAATCCCCACAATTGAGCACCAACTCAGCAAGAGACACCAATCTCTTCTTTGATAAGCACTAACATCCAAATGATTCAATGGATGATATTTCTTCACAAATATGCTAGAATATCTTCTCAAATATTATCAATATCTCTACATAAATCTACTAAAAAACTCTTTAATCTACTCAAAGCTCTTCTCTAATATGCTAAAAAAACTCCTAACAAACTTGCCTTAAAATTATCTCGTGAATTCACTTATAAGTATCTCAATATCTTGCTCATATATTTTCTCCAATATACTATGTAAGCTTGTTGCTATACTACTATAATTCACTTTCAAAATCCTATCATAAACATTCTTCAAAGATCTGCTATAATGTAAGGAAGTTAATGTAGTGGAACAACTTCCTACACTAATCTTGAGAGGAGAAAAATGAAAAACTTTATAGATCTTTAATAGTTACAAAAGACATAAACATAAATAAACACAAATATTATGCATACCGCAACACAATGATTTACATGGGGAAAACCCTTTCAGGAGAAAAAACCCACACTCCAAAAGCCACCCAATATATTATTCAGAAATCAAAATATTACAATATACTTGTAGAGCAAGCTTCTCACAGGAGTATCACCACTAGAGAAAAAGAGACAACATGACCACTATTAGACTCTCAGAATACACCCTCATCTACATACATCCCAACCACTTATAAAAATATTTTTGGAACCTTCTAGAATTAGGGTTTTTACAAGGTTATTTTCATTTGACATGTTAATGAAAAAACCTTGACGTGTTAATGAAATTTTTTTTTAGAGTGATTTCCTGAACCCCATATCTTGCTATGAGTGTATAGTATTTGCATGATCAATCACTACATACCAACATACATCCTATCAACAATAAACTGTATATAATTGTAAGGTTGTGACATATTTTCCCAAAAAATCTCCCACTTGTCGAACACCTTGCAAAAGCAATGTGAGGGTGTAACCATCATCTCTTTAATTGCTAAGGGACAAAAGTCCCATAGTCTCTAAACACCATCTGAACTTATCTATGCTCACATGCTTAGTTAAAGAATCAACAACATTCATCAAAGTCTCTAGCTTAACTAGATTCACCCTGCCATCTTCAACCATATCTCTAACAAAATGATATTGTACATCAACGTGCTTGGTCCTGACATGAAATGTTAGGTTCTTGGCTAGACATATCACACTCTAACTGTCACAATAAATTGTGACTACACCTTGTTTTATTCCAATATTTGAACACATTCTCTTAAGCCAAATGGATTATTTACAAGCATGAGTAGCTTCCATATACTTTTCTTCAGTAGTGGACAAAGCAACCACAACTTGTAACTTACTCATCCAACTAATTGCACCACCAAATAAAGTAAAAACATAACCACTGGTAGATTTTCTACTATCAACATCACCTGCCCAATTTGAATCTACATAACTATGAATATCAAGGGAAATCTCATCTTCAGTCATATTACTATGATAACATAAGGAATAATTTGAGGTACCCCACAAATATTTGAAGACTCTTTTAACTACATCCCAATGAACTCTACTAGGATTAGACATATATTTGGAAATAAATCCCACTTCTTGAGCAATGTCTGGTCTAGTACAAACCATAGCATACATCAAACTTCCAACTGCACTCTGGTAAGGCACTCTGCTCATGTATTCCATCTCTAATGGAGATTTTAGACAATCTAAAATAGATAACTTTGTACCAACTAAAATAGGAACACGCAATGGTCTACAATCTTGCATATCAAACCTATGTAAAATTAAGTTGACATACTTGCTCTAGTCAAGCCATAGATTTTTGTTCACTCTATCTCTTTTAATTTACATCCCACGAATGTGTTTAGCTGCACCAAGATCCTTCTTTTTAAATTTAGCAACAAGTTGAGATTTTAGTTTTGAAATCATACCTTTCCCTATACCAATAAATAACATATCATCAACATATAAATGCAATAAAAAAGAAACAATCACCATTAGTTTTATAATAAACACAATGATCTAATTTAGAATGCTCAAATCCCAAACTCAACACATATGTATCAAATTTCTGGTACTACATCCTAGGACTTTGTTTTAAGCCATACAAAGATTTCTTCAATCTACAAACCAACTTACTTTTACCTTTCACCACATAGTGCTTTCGCCATGTCATATAAATATCCTCCTCCAAATCACCATGAAGGAAAGAAGTTTTCACATCCACTTGCTCAACCTCTAAATCATAAGCAACAACAATAGAAAGAAAAAATGTAATGGATGTCATTTTTGCAACAGGAGAAAATATATCACCATAATCAACACCCTCAACTTGAGAGTAACCCTTCACAACCAACCTTGCTATGTACTTCTCAATACCTTCATCTAAACCAATCTTTTTCTTGAACACCCATTTACAACCAACATGTTTTTGTCCTTCAGGTAAGGGTACAAGATCCCATTGTTGGCAACAAAAGGGAAGACAACTGAGAGGGGGGTTGAATTAGTTGTCATAGAAATTATACAAATTAAACATTCTCAAATTTGATATATAAACATGAAAGCATAAACAATCACCACATAAAAATCACACATAACACCAAGATTTTTTATGTGGAAACCTTGTTAGGGGAAAAACCATGGTGGAGGTTAATCCACAAGACTATACCCTGTTAAAAGAATAAAAGTATAATAAATGGGGAATGCACATGCATTCAGGCACACTGGCTAGAGCTCACTACTCAAATACAAAAGGATTATTGCCCAAAGGAAGACTCACTATCTTACAGTCACATTCGGATTACATCCAAAAGATTTTGAACTAAGAAAATAACATCTTCTAATTCCTGATTACAATTCTGGTTAAGCACATGAACACTTTCTTCTTCTCACTCTTCTTCACACTTTACTTCTTCCTTTGAAAGATTAGAACATTATTCGCACACAACAATCAACATACATCACACACCATGTCTTCAAATGGTATAAACAATCAATCATATATATCCAAGGATAACATCAACTACATGTCAGCCCAACAAAATATAAAATGTGTACAAACAGTCAGCCCAAATCAATAAACAATTATCAATGCACACCAAAAACTATTGACCAAAACATAGTAAGGACCCAAAACAATATGTCTCAAACACAAAACACTTTAAACAACTATGCCTCAAAGATCCGCAACACACTACAATCACCTTGTTAGCCATGGTCATGAAAAACATGAACTCACAAAAGAAATTCACCAATTGCGAGCACAATGATCAATGCAGACCAACAACATAGATAAAGCATGATCTAGAAACATCCACAAGTATCATGAATGACCACAAAAGAATCCAAAACAAATAAAATTACTAGAATCACATCATCTTCTTTCAGGAACACCAACTAAAGCACCAGAACAACTATGGAAGCACAGATACTCATAACTCAATCAAATCTTCATGCGAACCTCTGAAACTTCATGTGGATAAAATAGATATAATTTTCAACAAACCCTTTAATCCACAACCTCTTATCATCAATATATTGAGCTAGCCACCATTTTGAACTTCACTACACCACTGACAACCTATAAGTTATTTTATTACAATTTTCTCAATATCCTCGACATATACAACCTTAAAGACATTAATGCCAAAAGTGTTGACTTCAATGACAACCACATATCAATAATATCCAACAATCTCTCCCTTTGGCATTGATGGAAACACATGATGTGAAAAACACCTTCAATGCAACTTTCTCTTAGCAGTTTCCCCCCCTTAGATTTTGAATCTTTTCTCCTTAACTCTTTCACAGTTTATCACATGAATCTTCTCCCCCTTTGACATCAATGACAAATATACACATTATCTTTCTCCACAAAAGCTTTGAACCACATTTCTGAACATTTGACTACTCCCCCTAAGTAGCAGCCACCACAACATCAATCTGGATCACAAGATATGACTATGAAGTGAATGGATTGATGCAAGTCAATGCATCCTAATTCTGATTAGGAGGGGTAATCACCCCTAGCTTCTCTTTGAGATATTCAAAAGTATCCTTAGGAAAGGGCTTGGTAAAGATATTTGCAATCTATTCCATAGTGGGCACATACTACAATCTAACTTCCTTTTCACTCACCTTCTCTCTCAAAAAGTGAAACTTGATAGATATATGCTTGGTTTTTGAATGCAACACCAAATTCTTAGAAATTTTAATTGCACTTGAATTATCATAAATTATAGCAACAGGTTCATCATACACAACTCTGATATCTTTCAACATCTGCTTCATCCACAATACTTGAGTACAATTGTTAGCAACAACAATGTATTATTCCTCTATAGTAGATAAAGAAATGGCATTCTACTTCTTACTTAACCATGAAATCAATTTCTTTCCCAAGAAAAATGCACCACCACTAGTACTCTTTTTGTCATTCACATCTCCTTCCCAATCAACATCAGTAAAAGAACTCAAAGTAAGGTCATCTTCTCTAGGATACCATAATCCAAAATCAACTATCCTCTTCAAGTACCTAAAAATCCTCTTCACAGTTGTCACATGAGATTCCTTGGGATCAACTTGAAATCTTGCAACAATGCATATGAAATTCATGATATCAGGTCTAGTTTGAGTCAAAGAGAGAAATCCACCAATCATGGATTTGTATCTAGTCTAATTTTTTTTAGGAGGATCATCATCTTGTGTTAACTTACATTTGGTCACCATAGGTGTACCAACTGGATTTAAATCTTCCATACCAAACTTCTTTAGCAATTCTTTCACATACTTGTACTGAGATATAAAGATACCTCTATCTAGCTGAGTAATTTGTAATCCCAAAAATAATTTCATTTCTCCAATCATAGGCATCTCAAACTCACTGTGCATCTCATTAACAAACTTCATGCACAAACTATCTTCTCCTCCAAAAATGATATTATCAACAAAGACTTCAACAATCAAATATTTATTATGATCAATCTTGAAACACAAATTATTATCAACAATACCTTTATTAAATCCAAGCTTCAACAAATACTTGTCCAATCTGGCATACCATGCTCTTGGGGCTTGCTTAAGTCCACACAATGCTTTCTTCAACTGGAAAACCATGTCTCCCTGATCAGTCAATTGAAATCCATTAGGTTTCTCCATATACACTTCTTCCAGTTCACCATTTAGAAATGCTGACTTGACATCCATCTAATAAACCTTGAAGTTTTTGTAAGCAACATAAGCAAGAAATAGTCTCACAGCTTCAATCCTAGCAACGGGAGAAAAAGTTTCTTCAAAGTCAATTCCTTCCATCTGAGAATATCCTTTACACACAAATCTTTCTTTGTTTCTAACAACTTCACCTTGCTCATTCAGTCTATTTTGAAAGACTCATTTAGTTCCAATTAATTTTTTTTCCTTAGGTATAGGAACAAGAATCCATGTATCATTCTTCTCAATTTGCAATATTTCTTTCATTGCTTCCACCCAATGTTCATCTTTGCATGCTTCATTGACACTATTAGACTCAGTCTTTGAGATAAAACAATATTCTTATGCAATTCTTCTCCTAGTTTGAACACCTTTATTCTTATCACCAATAATCTAATCTTCTGAATGATTTAGTCTTACATACCTATGAGTCTTAGGGTGTTCTTGAACTTCAAGCTCTTGTGATCTCACTTCTGCACTTTCACTAGTTCCTTCCTCTTGATTTTCCTGATTCCCTAGAATGATCTGAACTTGATTTGGAGTCTAAACTTTTTTTCTTTTATCTGAACTGTCATTCTGATTGTCTGAATCATATACACAGGTTTTGGATGCTCTAATTGTGTCTTCATCAACCTTGACATTAGCACTTTCAATTACTTTCCTCAATCTCTTATTGTAGCACTAGTAGGCTTTACTTTTAGTAGAATAACCAAGAAAGATTCCTTCATCACTTCTACCATTAAACTTTCATATATCTTCATCTCTTTTGATATATCATTTACTCCCAAAGATTTTGAAGTATCTAACAATAGGATTATGACCATACCATAGCTCATAAGGAGTCTTACCGCTATCACCTTTAACATGTACCCAATTGAGAGTGTAAATAACAGTACTCATAGCTTCTCTCCAGTAAATATGCGAAACGTTTCCTTCCAGCATCATGGTCCTAGCAACTTCATGAATTGTTCTGTTCTTCCTTTCAACAACTCCATTTTGCTGAGGGGTCTATAGGGTAGATAATTGTCTCTTTATCCCATGTTCTTCACAAAAATAATTAAACTCACCGGAAGTGAATTCACCACCTCTATTTGATCTCAACCATTTAATCTTCAAACCTATCTCTATCTCAACCATAGCCTTAAAAATATTGAATTTCTCTAAGGCTTCAGATTTTTCCCTAAAGAAAGTAACCCACATCAATCTAGAATAATCATCAATAAATAACATGAAATACCTATCACCTTGTAAAATTTTGACTCTAGCAAGACCACACAGTTTAGTATGCACAAGCTCCAACACTTCATTTGAACAATGTTGTTTGCTCTAGAATGAAACTCTAGTTTTCTTCCCTAACTAGCATTCCTTGCATATAGTATTAGTAGGTTTTATCAACTTAGGAAGATCTCTCACTGCCTAAGTAGAAATTATCTTGATAATATTATCAAAGTTTACATGACACATTCTCCTATGCCACAACCAACTTTCATCAACTTGAGCAATCAAACAACTTTTACCAGTGGCATTTAGATAAAAGATATTACCTTTTGTTTTTGTACCAGATGCAATCACATTTCTAAAACTCCCCAATATTCTACACTTTTCATTCTTGAATTGAATATTGTATCCTTTGTCAACCATTTGTCCAACACTTAAGAGATTATGCTTCAAACCTTCCACATATAGAACATCATCAATATTATGCTTACCATCAAGAGAAATGGATCCCCTGCCACGAATTACACTAGCTTTGTCATCACCAAATCTTACAACACTACCATCATACTTTTCCAAGCTCAAAAATTTACTTTTATCACCTATCATGTGATGAGAGCATCCACTGTCAATCACACATTCATCTTTTTCTTCAACTCTGGTGGCTAGAGCTTTCTCCACATTTGTGCAACTAGCAGGTTCAGTAGGTATTGGATCATTTTCCTTTATAACAATAAATACCCATTCATCCTCACTTAAATTCCATTTATCAGATTCATCATCTGTCACACCTTCATCAACATAATAACACTTTATTTGGAATCTAGGTTTGTTAGGTCTTGGCTTAGGAACTCTTTTCAGACACCTTGAGGAAAAATGATCTATGTTGTTACAAGAAAAACATTTAAGAGGCAATTTCCCTTTATAATTACCTTCTCCTCTGGCTACTCTCTTCATAATAAGTGCTTCAAGCTCATCTAGTTTTCTCTCTTCTTCTTCATTCTGTCTCATTTCCTGCTCATACTTGGACATTTTTCCAGAACTTTCTCTTGGATCATATCTCTACTTATCTTTTTCGGAGATAGTAGCTTTGAATGCAGATTCTTTCTTAGGAAGAGATTCACCAAACTCACTTAACTCAAAAGGAATAATCTTAAACCAATCAACATGTCTCTAGTTACATTTGTCATACTCTGGATCTTCTCAATAGCAATAGCTTTGTGTTTATATGTAGTAGACAAGGATCTGAGCACTTTAGCAACAATCTCTAATTCTTCCAATGTTCCACCAACACATCTGATACTACACACAAGTTCATTCACTCTTTGCATAAAAGAAGTAATGTTCTCATCTTCACCCATTTTCAACATTTCATATTTCCCTTTCAAGATTTGTAGCTTGCCAATCTTCACATGGGTATCACCTTCATACAAAGTTTTCAAATTTTTCTAGATCTCACACTACTAAATTTGACTCCATTTTCTGAAAAATGTTCAGTAGTCTTGCGACAAACATTTGTCGGACAATTGATGAACTACTAAAATAATTTTCATCACCAATTTTTTGTCAAAACTCAGATGAAGAATTAAATGTTGAAATAATGGCCTAGATTCATTGGTCATCGACATCATAAAATGGCTCTGTTGTTTGTCAGAATTTGATAGGGAGGTTAGATGAAACAATCATTGTTTCATGCTTTGGGTCTTGCTTGGAAGACCTCTAGGGTGCTTCACTCCACCACTTGGAACCTATAGGACCTTTCCTTACTTAGGATCCCCTGGTCTTACCTTGCCAACCTCAACTACCAACATAATTTCTCCTACCAAGTCCAAACTTGGTGCAAACTTGCAACTCTAACCTTAGCCCTTAATCCACCCTAAAGGCTACAAAACTCCAAAATCTTGAATTTGATTTTGTAGTGGTGTGGAGGTGTTCCTATTGACTTCAATCCATCCTACTTAGGTTCTTGAGGGTCCACCTAGCTCCATTTCAAAGTCGCTTCCACCAAACCCTCAATTAGGCCTAAAAAGGCTACTAGCCCTAGGAGCCCCAATTAGGTCTCCTTCTCCGAGAAATCAGGTTAGTTCTCCAAATATTTCCAAAGAACACCCAATCTTTTCTTGGGATACCTGGTTCATATGCCCACCTCTCAAATATTTTTGGGGTCTTGGGTCTCAGCTGTCTGTACAAAGGCTTAACTTGAAAATGAGCAATACTAGGGTTTTTAAGCCCTTTCCTGACCTCTCCGCAAACTGTTAAGTTCTTTCCTCACCAGATGGATTGATGGAGTTTCTTCCTGATTACCAGGTCTTGGAAAGACTCATACCTACCTTCTCCAAAAGGAAATTTGTCAAGAATTTGTCACCCCTACAAATTAAGTGCTCTGCACTAAAGTCTTCCTAGCTGGGCACTTCCCTGGCTCGCCTAGGGCAAGACTTCCACAGTCACTCCTATGCTTTCAAAGAAACCTAACTCTAAAAAATTTACAACCATGGAGTCTAGTCACTATTCCCAAAGGGTCGTACAATTTGTATGGTGGGAAAGTGAACTAATACTCCATTTTCACAAAATTGTCTAGTTTAGACTAGCAACAGTATGAAAACCAAACTATTTACAAACTAAGCTTGAAATTGAATGAAGAAACTATCTAATGACACACAAGGCTTGAATAACTACTGCACTACATTCTACACAAGTTACAACACCATGATTAATCCATTAAAAGCTCGCTTCAATGTAAAAATGAGAAAATTCACTTCAAAACACAATTGCTTTCCTTGAATTCACAAAACTTCAAAACATAACAAATTCTTCCAACCCTTCTCCCATGTTGAGGTCACCCCTAAATAATGTCTCAAAATAGCTATGGGCTCTCCTTGGCCACTTGTAACTCCAATTGAGCATTATTTTACAAAAAATGAAAAGAAACTCCTAAAAGGCCTAAAAGGTCAAAACCTTACTTGTGCAAAAGCCTTAGGCCTATCCATTGGTCAACATGACCTTCATCAGATGATCAACACCCAATCAAAAATTCCATCAAGGCTTACATCCAAATGAACTAAGTTTTATTGCTGAGTTTTCCTAGACAAACTATGAGATAACCTATGGGTGCTCCTGCACCATTCTCCCCCTCAGCCAAACACTAAGGATTGTGGGGAGAGATCAGAGATAAATCAATACCCTTATTCTTGAACTGAGCTTCATCCACCCATGTAGCCTTAGATTCTGGTTTGTCCTTCCATTTGATGAGATGTTCCATGTATACCTTATGCCGGGTAGACTTCTTCACCCTTGATTCTAAGATCATCTCTGCTTTCAGCTTGTATTTAGGGGGTAAGGCTATGTTACTCACATCCTTCAAGACATCCACACTTTTCTGATCCAAATCAGTGACTGGTCTTTATACCTGATCAAATCAACCACATTAAACACTGGTGAAATGCCTAAGTCTGTAGGTAGCTCCACCTTGTAATAATTCTTTCCATTCTTGGCTAACACCTTACATGGTCCCACTCTCTTCATCTACAACTTGGTTGATGTTCCTTTCTACAACCTATATTTGTTGAGATGGAACATGACATAGTCACCTACTACAAATTGGAGATCTTTCCTAGACATATCCACCTTAGCTTTCAACTTGTGAGTAGCCTTTGTAATTGTCTTCTTCACTTGCTCCCGAATCTCCTTCATGGTCTGAGAGAAATCTTCAGCATGGCCACTCCTATGCTCCATAGTTCCTAGGTCTTGAAGTTCACACACACCTCTTGGGTGCATTCCATACACAATTTCAAAAGGACTTCTGCTTGTGGTCTGATTCACACTGTCATTGTAAGCATATTCAACTTGTGATATGACCATGTCCCATGTCTGTCCATACTCCTTGGTGAGGAACCTTAGAAGGTTACCTAACACTCTATTGATCACCTCAATTTGTCCATCTGTCTGAGGATGGTAGGCTGATCCAAAAGACAAGTTAGTACCTAATCTGCTCCATAGAGTCTTCCAAAAATGACTCATGAACTTCACATCCCTGTCTGAGACAATGCTCAATGGCAATCCATGGATCCTCACAATCTCTTTGAAGAAAAGATGAGCAATATAGATAGCATCATGGGTGGTCTTGTAAGGAATAAATGACTCATTTCGCTAAACCTATCTACCACCACATAGACACTATCAAACCTTGTCTTAGTTTTAGGGAGTCCTACCACAAAGTCCATGCTAATACATTCCCATGGTCTATTGGGAATGGGTAGAGGTTGATATAAACTTGCATTGCTAGCTCCCCCCTTGGCTTTCATACAAACTACACACTGCTCCACATATCTTTTGACATCCCTTGGCAACTTGGGCCAATAATAGAACCTCTGCACTAGTTCCATTGTCTTGTTGATACCAAAATGACCACTAAGACTACCATTGTGCTTCTCCTAGATAAGATTCTCCCTCCTTGAACCTTTTGGAACACATAACTGATTTCCCTTGAACAAAGTCCACTCTGCAATGTATACTCTGAGAATTGACTATGAAAGTGATTCTAAAAATCAGAACATACCTTATATGCCTTCGAGAAGTCTTCATCTTCTCCATAGAGATCCTTGAAACTCTCTATCCCAATGCTCTTTATTTTTATCTCTTGCACTGTTAGCAACCTCCTACTTAAAGCATCTACCACCTTGTTCAACTATCCCTTCTTGTGCTTGATGGTAAATGTGAAGGCTTGGAGGTAT
Organism: Sequoia sempervirens; assembly: GCA_007258455.2. NCBI lineage: Eukaryota > Viridiplantae > Streptophyta > Pinopsida > Cupressales > Cupressaceae > Sequoia > Sequoia sempervirens. The sequence continues at coordinate 151,184 of VDFB02096377.1, read as the reverse complement.
TCCATCCCTTTCAAATGTCTATTGCTCAGCTTCTCTTGTGTGTTGATGTAACTAAGTTCCTGATTATCAGTAAACACTACAAACTCTTTAGGTAGGAGATAATGCCTCCACTTTCTAAGTGACTGCACTAGAGCATATAGTTCCAAGTCATAAGTAGAATACTTCTGTTTAGCTTTGTTGAGATTTTCACTAAAGAAAGCTATAGGTCTGCCTTCTTGGCTTAGTACTCCTCCTACTGCAATTCCATTAGCATCACATTCCACAGTGAATAACTTATCAAAACTAGGTAACAAAAGGATGGGTTGAGTTGCCACTTCTTGTTTCAGTTTCTCAAAAACCTTTCTCTACTTCAAGAGTCCATTTGAACTTAGTTTTTAGGCCACCTTTGATTGTATCAAGTACTGGTGCACATATGCCACTAAAGTTCCTTATAAAATTCCTATAAAACTGAGCTAACCCATGAAAACTCCTTACCTCTGTCCCAGTGGTTGGTGTAGGCCAGTTTAGGATAGCTTCCACCTTGCTTGGGTCCATTTTCAATAATCCTTGGGATACTACAAACCCTAAATATATAAGCTCTTGTTTGAAGAACTCACACTTTTCTAGGTTGATGGCTAACCTCTCCTCCTGCAATCTTTTAAGAACCAACTCCACATGCTTTAGATGTTCTTCTACTGTCTTGCTAAAGATGAGTATATCATCTAGATATACCACCTCAAATAGCCCTATGAAATCCTTAAGCACTTCATTCATGAGCCTCATGAATGTGCTAGGGGCATTTGAGAGGCCAAATGGCATAACTATCCACTCATATAACCCATCATTTGTCTTAAAAGTTGTCTTCCATTCATCCCCCTCTTTGATTCTAATCTGGTGGTATCCACTCTTGAGATCCAACTTGGTAAAATATTGTGCTCCTCCAAGACAATCCATCAAATCCTCTATCCTAGGAATAGGAAACCTATATCTGATTGTAATCCTATTGATAGCCCTAGAATCAGTGCATAGCCTCCACTTACCACCTTTCATGGTTGCTAAGACCATTGGTATTGCACATGGACTGATGCTCTTCCTAATTAGTCCTTGGTCTAAAAACTCCTGCACTTTTCTAGCTACTTCTAGGTTTTGATTTGGTGTAAGCTTGTAAGCTGCTTTGTTTGGAAATGAAGCCCCTCGTATGAAGTCAATCTGATGATTGATGGCTCTCTTTGGAGGTAAGGTTGCTAGTGTTCCATCACTGGCTATGTCCTTGAACTTCTCAAGCAACTTCTGGACTGCTCCTAGTATGATTGTTTTCTTAGTCTTATCTTCCCCCTTGGGTTGCACGATGACCACATATCCTTCCCCTCCTTGTTGTAGAGTGTTGATAAACTCTCTACCACTACTTAACAAGACACTAGGGGTATTTGACTGTCCTTCTTCCTCATCTGACAGTGACTACAGTTTGAATGTCTTTCCATCCTTCTTGAATGAGATAGTGTTTTCCTTTCCATCATAGATGGCTCCTCTGTCATACTGCCATGGTCTTCCCAATAGAAGATGGCATGCATCCATGGGAAACACATCACAAATTAACTTGTCCTTGTATCCTCCAATGGAGAACTCCACCGTTGTCTATTCATTCACAAGAACACTCTGTCCTTTGTTCAACCATGTCACCTTGTAAGGGTTAGTGTGGGGTACTTTCTCCAACTTCAACTTCCTCACTACCTCCTCAAAGATAATGTTATTAGTAGACCCTGAATCCACTATAACCTTGCACACTTTTCCAAGTATTTTGCATCTTTCCTTGAATAAGGCTCTCCTTTGCTTTGGCTCTTCTTTGAGTGGTTGTCTGATTAGAACCCTGCTAAACATCAAGTTCTCCCCCATTTCTAACTCAATGTGACTAACCTCTGGTGACTTAACACTCATGGTGTCTTCTTGAGAATATGCTATTCTCTTTTCTATATTTGAAGAAGATGCTTTCTCTGGGAACCTATAAGCTGGATGACCTACTTGACCACAGTTGTAACACTTCATACTAGCAAAATATGAGTTACTTCTGCCTACTCCTCTTCCTCTATTTGAGCCTCCTTGAGGTCCTCTACCTCTTCCATAACCTCCTCTAGAAGTTGTTTCACCTCCATGCTTTGTGAGTTTAGACTCTCCTTGATTTCTTTGTTCAGTCTCTCTACCTTGGTATCCACCTCTATGTCCTCTTTGATCTCTTCCTTTTCCTCTGCTCTTAGAAGCATGGTCTTGTTTCCTCTTATTCCTATCTTCAATATTTATAGTCAATTAATAGCATTGGTGCACTATTTTGGGACTTAGAAGAGTCATCCCCTCTTGAATGTTCCACTTCAAACCGTTGAGGTATCTAGCCACCTTAAGACTTTCATCCTCTGTAACATTAGACCTCATACAAAGTTTTTGAAACTCCTTAGTATAAGAATTCACATCTTGGTCTCTTTGTCTCAAGCTCTGTATTTTCTTGTGCAACTGAATTTCATAATCATCTGGCATGTATGCTTCTCTCACCTTGGTAACCATTCCCTTCCAAGTAGAAATAGACTTATTTCCTTCCTTTTCCCTCTCTGTCTAAATGAACTTCCACAATGTCAAGGCATAACCTCTTAATCTTGACTTTTCCACCTTCACCTTCTATGCCTCAGTGACTCCATCACATTCAAAATGGTTTTCCATTCCCTCTATCCAATCCATGACTAGATCAACTTCCATTTTCCCACTAAACAGTGGTATTCCTTCAAGTGCTTTTCCACTCAAAGCCTTCAATGCCTTCAAGAAAGGATCTTCTTGCAAAACAAGGTCAAGTTCAGGGACCTTGTCTTCCTTTGCAACCTCTTCTTTCTTTGGTACCCTTCCTTCCAACTACACATTACTCATTGCTTGCTCAAGTTGGGCTATTCTTTCCCTCAATAGCCTATTTTCTTCCTCTTCTTCTTCAACCTTCTTGTCCAATGCTGCATTTTTCACCATGTCAGTAGAACCACTAGACTCAATCTCTAACATATATTATTCTATCCCAAATCTTTTATGGCTCTGATACCAATCTGATAGGGAGGTTGGATGAAACAATCACTATTTCATGCTCTAGGTCCTGCTTGGAAGACCTCTAGGGTGTTTCACTCCACCACTTGGAACCTATAGGACCTTTCCTTACTTAGGATCCCCTGGTCTTGCCTTGCCAACTTCAACTACCAACATAATTTCTCCTACCAAGTCCAAACTTGGTGCAAACTTGCAACTCTAACCTTAGCCCTTAATCCACCCTAAAGGCTACAAACCTCCAAAATCTTGAATTTGATTTTGTAGGGATGTGGAGGTGTTCCTAATGAATTCAATCCATCCTAGTTAGGTTCTTGAGGATCCACCTAGCTCCATTTCAAAGTCGCTTCCACCAAACCCTCAATTAGGCCTAAAAAGGCTACTAGCCCTAGGAGCCCCAATTAGGTCTCCTTCTCTGAGAAATCAGGTTAGTTCTCCAAATCTTTCCAAAGAACACCCAATCTTTTCTTGGGATACCTGGCTCATATGCCCACCTCTCAAATATTTTTGGGGTCTTGGGTCTCAACTATCCATACAAAGGCTTAACTTGAAAATGAGCAATACTAGGGTTTTTAAGCCCTTTCCTGACCTCTCCGCAAACTGTTAAGTTCTTTCCTCTCCAAATGGATTGATGGAGTTTCTTCCTAATTACCAAGTCTTGGCAAGACTCATACCTTCCTTCTCCAAAAGGAAAATTTTCAAGAATTTGTCACCCCTACAAATTAAGTGCTCTGCACTAAAGTCTTCCTAGCCGGGCACTTCCTTGGCTCACCTAGGGAAAGACTTCCACAGTCACTCCCGTGCTTTCAAAGAAACCTAACTCTACAATATTTACAACCATGGAGTCTAGTCACTATTCCCAAAGGGCCGTACAATTTGTACAGTGGGAAAGTGAACTAATACTTCATTTTCACAAAACTGTCTGGTTCAGACCAACAACAATATGGAAACCAAACTATTTACAAAATAAGCTTGAAATTGAATGAAGAAACTAGCTAATGACACAAAGGCTTGAATAACTATTACACTACATTCTACACAAGTTACAACGCCATGATTAATCCATTAAAAGCTCACTTCAATGCAAAAATTAGAAAATTCACTTCCAAATACAATTGCTTTCCTTGAATTCACAAAACTTCAAAACATAACAAATGCTTCCAACCCTTCTCCCATGTTGTGGTCACCCCTAAATAGGGTCTCAAAATAGTTATGGGCTCTCCTTGGCCGCTTGTAACTCCAATTGAGCATTATTTTGTAAAAAATGAAAAGAAACTCCTAAAAGGCCTAAAAGGTCAAAACCTTACTTGTGCAAAAGCCTTAGGCCTATCCATTGGTCAACATGACCTTCATCAGATGATCAACACCCAAAAAAAAAATCCATCAAGGCTTACATCCAAATGAACTAAGTTTTATTGCTTAGCTGTCCTAGACAACCTGTGAGATAACCTATGGGTGCTCCTACACCAATTGATGACAACTTCGTGTATCCACCGATGAATTATAACCAAAACAAAATTGCAATGCCTCTTCCAAAGCATCAAAACAACACCTAAAGTTTGTCGCCATTTCAGAAAAATGGGCAAGTAGTTACGACGAAGCTTTCATTGTAGCTATAGCAACTTCATCAGACCTTTTCAGTGATTCGTCTGTTTCCTTCGTCAAAATTGTGACGAAACAATGCAATTTTTTTTTTTTTAAATATTCATTGAAATGTACCATTGCGAAGAATCTTGGCGATGACCACCAAAGCCAACCCATCAGTGAGAGATCAATCATCGACACAAGATAGGAAAATCACTCTGATAGTCCATGTCTTTTTGATGACTTCCATGGGAAAGACAGATCCAATGTCACACTGATCTGACCTTTGTGGGAGTTTTAAATAGACCTACACCATGTCATCATGGAGAATCTTAGAGATGAGCACCGAACCAAACCCATCAGTCAGAGATCAGTCATCGACACAGGATAGAAAAATCACTCTGATAGTCCATGTCTTGCCGATGACTTCCGTTGGCAAGATAGATCCAATGTCACACCGATCTGACCTCTTCAGGAGTTTTAAATAGACCTACACCATGTCATCACAAAGAATCTTGGTGATGACCACCCAAGCCAACCCATCGGTGAGAGATCAATCATTGACACAAGATAGAAACTCACTTTGATAGTCCATGTCTTGTCGATGACTTCTGTTGGCAAGACAGATCCAATGTCACACCGATATGACATCTGTGGGAGTTTTAAATAGACCTACACCATGTCATCACGAAGACTCTTGGCGATGACTACCAAAGCCAACCCATCGGTGAGAGATCAATCATTGGCACATGATAGAAAACTCACTCCGATAGTCCATGTCTTGTCGATGACTTCCATCGACAAGAAAAATCCAATGTCAGACTGATCTGACCTCTTCAGGATTTTTAAATAGACCTACACCATGTCATCATGGAGACTCTTGGAGATGACCACTGAAGCCAACCAATCGGTGAGAGATCAATCATTGGCACAAGATAGAAAACTCACTCAGATAGTCCATGTCTTGCCGATGACTTTCATGGGAAAGACAGATCCAATCTTAGACTGATCTGACCTCTTTAGGAGTTTTAAATAGACCTACACCATGTCATCACGGAGACTCTTGGCGATGACCACCGTAGCCAACCCATCGGTGAGAGATCAATCATTGGCACATGATAGAAAACTCACTTCGATAGTCCATGTCTTGCTGATGACTTATGTCAGTGAGACATATCCAATGTCACAACGATTTGACCTCTTCAGGAGTTTTGAACACTGTTGTTTATCAACAAGACATTCTGAGGGTCTTGTAGATTAAACAAGTGTATAACAGCAAGTGAATAGATGGAACCTATTAATTTTCTTATTTTGGGGTTCTTTAAATCATAGAAATGTAACTGAGGGTTTATTTTCAAGTTAGATTAGATGTTAGCAAATCAATGAATGACAATAAAACCCAAAGCAATTACAAAACACAATGGAAGCTAAACAAAAGAAAAAGTATAGCTGTCAATCGTTGAGACCTCCATGATTCATTTTTGTAACACCTTCTAGGTTGCTGGCTGATGTGTTGCCCTCATATTTGACATGCGAGCAATCTATTAATGCAAGTCTAAGTCCTACACCAAGCTTTGAAGGATTTGCACAAATGTCTATGCCTATGACAATGATTGACAATGCCTATGCCTAAACATGCTAAGACTTAATAAAATAAAGACAATAAATGCTGCAATGAATATCAAAAAAATCTAAGTATGTCAGTGCATAAGTATCTAATGTGTCTGTGTGTAATATATCTGTGTAATCGAAAAATAAGAGAAAAATGGCATTTTATAGAAAATGCCATTTTGAATGGATGGATGAGATTGACTTCTATCAAAGACCTAAAATCAAAGGCCTAGATTAAACCTGACAATCCCTAATTAGGGTTAGGGCAAAGTCATTAATCGAAAGGTCAAGATGCCATCTAAGAAGATCGAATCGGCGGTGGAGAATAAATGAGGAAATTAATTAAAAAATAAAGATTTTCAAAAATTAAGAAGATAAAGACTGAACTGAAGATCAAATTTGGAAAGATCAAGAATCTACCCAATCACTAAATTTTTTTGAGGAAAGT
>VDFB02096377.1:89507-144393 GCA_007258455.2 Sequoia sempervirens | reverse complement strand
CATACAAAGATTTCTTCAATCTACAAACCAACTTACTTTTACCTTTCACCACATAGTGCTTTCGCCATGTCATATAAATATCCTCCTCCAAATCACCATGAAGGAAAGAAGTTTTCACATCCACTTGCTCAACCTCTAAATCATAAGCAACAACAATAGAAAGAAAAAATGTAATGGATGTCATTTTTGCAACAGGAGAAAATATATCACCATAATCAACACCCTCAACTTGAGAGTAACCCTTCACAACCAACCTTGCTATGTACTTCTCAATACCTTCATCTAAACCAATCTTTTTCTTGAACACCCATTTACAACCAACATGTTTTTGTCCTTCAGGTAAGGGTACAAGATCCCATTGTTGGCAACAAAAGGGAAGACAACTGAGAGGGGGGTTGAATTAGTTGTCATAGAAATTATACAAATTAAACATTCTCAAATTTGATATATAAACATGAAAGCATAAACAATCACCACATAAAAATCACACATAACACCAAGATTTTTTATGTGGAAACCTTGTTAGGGGAAAAACCATGGTGGAGGTTAATCCACAAGACTATACCCTGTTAAAAGAATAAAAGTATAATAAATGGGGAATGCACATGCATTCAGGCACACTGGCTAGAGCTCACTACTCAAATACAAAAGGATTATTGCCCAAAGGAAGACTCACTATCTTACAGTCACATTCGGATTACATCCAAAAGATTTTGAACTAAGAAAATAACATCTTCTAATTCCTGATTACAATTCTGGTTAAGCACATGAACACTTTCTTCTTCTCACTCTTCTTCACACTTTACTTCTTCCTTTGAAAGATTAGAACATTATTCGCACACAACAATCAACATACATCACACACCATGTCTTCAAATGGTATAAACAATCAATCATATATATCCAAGGATAACATCAACTACATGTCAGCCCAACAAAATATAAAATGTGTACAAACAGTCAGCCCAAATCAATAAACAATTATCAATGCACACCAAAAACTATTGACCAAAACATAGTAAGGACCCAAAACAATATGTCTCAAACACAAAACACTTTAAACAACTATGCCTCAAAGATCCGCAACACACTACAATCACCTTGTTAGCCATGGTCATGAAAAACATGAACTCACAAAAGAAATTCACCAATTGCGAGCACAATGATCAATGCAGACCAACAACATAGATAAAGCATGATCTAGAAACATCCACAAGTATCATGAATGACCACAAAAGAATCCAAAACAAATAAAATTACTAGAATCACATCATCTTCTTTCAGGAACACCAACTAAAGCACCAGAACAACTATGGAAGCACAGATACTCATAACTCAATCAAATCTTCATGCGAACCTCTGAAACTTCATGTGGATAAAATAGATATAATTTTCAACAAACCCTTTAATCCACAACCTCTTATCATCAATATATTGAGCTAGCCACCATTTTGAACTTCACTACACCACTGACAACCTATAAGTTATTTTATTACAATTTTCTCAATATCCTCGACATATACAACCTTAAAGACATTAATGCCAAAAGTGTTGACTTCAATGACAACCACATATCAATAATATCCAACAATCTCTCCCTTTGGCATTGATGGAAACACATGATGTGAAAAACACCTTCAATGCAACTTTCTCTTAGCAGTTTCCCCCCCTTAGATTTTGAATCTTTTCTCCTTAACTCTTTCACAGTTTATCACATGAATCTTCTCCCCCTTTGACATCAATGACAAATATACACATTATCTTTCTCCACAAAAGCTTTGAACCACATTTCTGAACATTTGACTACTCCCCCTAAGTAGCAGCCACCACAACATCAATCTGGATCACAAGATATGACTATGAAGTGAATGGATTGATGCAAGTCAATGCATCCTAATTCTGATTAGGAGGGGTAATCACCCCTAGCTTCTCTTTGAGATATTCAAAAGTATCCTTAGGAAAGGGCTTGGTAAAGATATTTGCAATCTATTCCATAGTGGGCACATACTACAATCTAACTTCCTTTTCACTCACCTTCTCTCTCAAAAAGTGAAACTTGATAGATAAAAAGTGAAACTTGATAGATATATGCTTGGTTTTTGAATGCAACACCAAATTCTTAGAAATTTTAATTGCACTTGAATTATCATAAATTATAGCAACAGGTTCATCATACACAACTCTGATATCTTTCAACATCTGCTTCATCCACAATACTTGAGTACAATTGTTAGCAACAACAATGTATTATTCCTCTATAGTAGATAAAGAAATGGCATTCTACTTCTTACTTAACCATGAAATCAATTTCTTTCCCAAGAAAAATGCACCACCACTAGTACTCTTTTTGTCATTCACATCTCCTTCCCAATCAACATCAGTAAAAGAACTCAAAGTAAGGTCATCTTCTCTAGGATACCATAATCCAAAATCAACTATCCTCTTCAAGTACCTAAAAATCCTCTTCACAGTTGTCACATGAGATTCCTTGGGATCAACTTGAAATCTTGCAACAATGCATATGAAATTCATGATATCAGGTCTAGTTTGAGTCAAAGAGAGAAATCCACCAATCATGGATTTGTATCTAGTCTAATTTTTTTTAGGAGGATCATCATCTTGTGTTAACTTACATTTGGTCACCATAGGTGTACCAACTGGATTTAAATCTTCCATACCAAACTTCTTTAGCAATTCTTTCACATACTTGTACTGAGATATAAAGATACCTCTATCTAGCTGAGTAATTTGTAATCCCAAAAATAATTTCATTTCTCCAATCATAGGCATCTCAAACTCACTGTGCATCTCATTAACAAACTTCATGCACAAACTATCTTCTCCTCCAAAAATGATATTATCAACAAAGACTTCAACAATCAAATATTTATTATGATCAATCTTGAAACACAAATTATTATCAACAATACCTTTATTAAATCCAAGCTTCAACAAATACTTGTCCAATCTGGCATACCATGCTCTTGGGGCTTGCTTAAGTCCACACAATGCTTTCTTCAACTGGAAAACCATGTCTCCCTGATCAGTCAATTGAAATCCATTAGGTTTCTCCATATACACTTCTTCCAGTTCACCATTTAGAAATGCTGACTTGACATCCATCTAATAAACCTTGAAGTTTTTGTAAGCAACATAAGCAAGAAATAGTCTCACAGCTTCAATCCTAGCAACGGGAGAAAAAGTTTCTTCAAAGTCAATTCCTTCCATCTGAGAATATCCTTTACACACAAATCTTTCTTTGTTTCTAACAACTTCACCTTGCTCATTCAGTCTATTTTGAAAGACTCATTTAGTTCCAATTAATTTTTTTTCCTTAGGTATAGGAACAAGAATCCATGTATCATTCTTCTCAATTTGCAATATTTCTTTCATTGCTTCCACCCAATGTTCATCTTTGCATGCTTCATTGACACTATTAGACTCAGTCTTTGAGATAAAACAATATTCTTATGCAATTCTTCTCCTAGTTTGAACACCTTTATTCTTATCACCAATAATCTAATCTTCTGAATGATTTAGTCTTACATACCTATGAGTCTTAGGGTGTTCTTGAACTTCAAGCTCTTGTGATCTCACTTCTGCACTTTCACTAGTTCCTTCCTCTTGATTTTCCTGATTCCCTAGAATGATCTGAACTTGATTTGGAGTCTAAACTTTTTTTCTTTTATCTGAACTGTCATTCTGATTGTCTGAATCATATACACAGGTTTTGGATGCTCTAATTGTGTCTTCATCAACCTTGACATTAGCACTTTCAATTACTTTCCTCAATCTCTTATTGTAGCACTAGTAGGCTTTACTTTTAGTAGAATAACCAAGAAAGATTCCTTCATCACTTCTACCATTAAACTTTCATATATCTTCATCTCTTTTGATATATCATTTACTCCCAAAGATTTTGAAGTATCTAACAATAGGATTATGACCATACCATAGCTCATAAGGAGTCTTACCGCTATCACCTTTAACATGTACCCAATTGAGAGTGTAAATAACAGTACTCATAGCTTCTCTCCAGTAAATATGCGAAACGTTTCCTTCCAGCATCATGGTCCTAGCAACTTCATGAATTGTTCTGTTCTTCCTTTCAACAACTCCATTTTGCTGAGGGGTCTATAGGGTAGATAATTGTCTCTTTATCCCATGTTCTTCACAAAAATAATTAAACTCACCGGAAGTGAATTCACCACCTCTATTTGATCTCAACCATTTAATCTTCAAACCTATCTCTATCTCAACCATAGCCTTAAAAATATTGAATTTCTCTAAGGCTTCAGATTTTTCCCTAAAGAAAGTAACCCACATCAATCTAGAATAATCATCAATAAATAACATGAAATACCTATCACCTTGTAAAATTTTGACTCTAGCAAGACCACACAGTTTAGTATGCACAAGCTCCAACACTTCATTTGAACAATGTTGTTTGCTCTAGAATGAAACTCTAGTTTTCTTCCCTAACTAGCATTCCTTGCATATAGTATTAGTAGGTTTTATCAACTTAGGAAGATCTCTCACTGCCTAAGTAGAAATTATCTTGATAATATTATCAAAGTTTACATGACACATTCTCCTATGCCACAACCAACTTTCATCAACTTGAGCAATCAAACAACTTTTACCAGTGGCATTTAGATAAAAGATATTACCTTTTGTTTTTGTACCAGATGCAATCACATTTCTAAAACTCCCCAATATTCTACACTTTTCATTCTTGAATTGAATATTGTATCCTTTGTCAACCATTTGTCCAACACTTAAGAGATTATGCTTCAAACCTTCCACATATAGAACATCATCAATATTATGCTTACCATCAAGAGAAATGGATCCCCTGCCACGAATTACACTAGCTTTGTCATCACCAAATCTTACAACACTACCATCATACTTTTCCAAGCTCAAAAATTTACTTTTATCACCTATCATGTGATGAGAGCATCCACTGTCAATCACACATTCATCTTTTTCTTCAACTCTGGTGGCTAGAGCTTTCTCCACATTTGTGCAACTAGCAGGTTCAGTAGGTATTGGATCATTTTCCTTTATAACAATAAATACCCATTCATCCTCACTTAAATTCCATTTATCAGATTCATCATCTGTCACACCTTCATCAACATAATAACACTTTATTTGGAATCTAGGTTTGTTAGGTCTTGGCTTAGGAACTCTTTTCAGACACCTTGAGGAAAAATGATCTATGTTGTTACAAGAAAAACATTTAAGAGGCAATTTCCCTTTATAATTACCTTCTCCTCTGGCTACTCTCTTCATAATAAGTGCTTCAAGCTCATCTAGTTTTCTCTCTTCTTCTTCATTCTGTCTCATTTCCTGCTCATACTTGGACATTTTTCCAGAACTTTCTCTTGGATCATATCTCTACTTATCTTTTTCGGAGATAGTAGCTTTGAATGCAGATTCTTTCTTAGGAAGAGATTCACCAAACTCACTTAACTCAAAAGGAATAATCTTAAACCAATCAACATGTCTCTAGTTACATTTGTCATACTCTGGATCTTCTCAATAGCAATAGCTTTGTGTTTATATGTAGTAGACAAGGATCTGAGCACTTTAGCAACAATCTCTAATTCTTCCAATGTTCCACCAACACATCTGATACTACACACAAGTTCATTCACTCTTTGCATAAAAGAAGTAATGTTCTCATCTTCACCCATTTTCAACATTTCATATTTCCCTTTCAAGATTTGTAGCTTGCCAATCTTCACATGGGTATCACCTTCATACAAAGTTTTCAAATTTTTCTAGATCTCACACTACTAAATTTGACTCCATTTTCTGAAAAATGTTCAGTAGTCTTGCGACAAACATTTGTCGGACAATTGATGAACTACTAAAATAATTTTCATCACCAATTTTTTGTCAAAACTCAGATGAAGAATTAAATGTTGAAATAATGGCCTAGATTCATTGGTCATCGACATCATAAAATGGCTCTGTTGTTTGTCAGAATTTGATAGGGAGGTTAGATGAAACAATCATTGTTTCATGCTTTGGGTCTTGCTTGGAAGACCTCTAGGGTGCTTCACTCCACCACTTGGAACCTATAGGACCTTTCCTTACTTAGGATCCCCTGGTCTTACCTTGCCAACCTCAACTACCAACATAATTTCTCCTACCAAGTCCAAACTTGGTGCAAACTTGCAACTCTAACCTTAGCCCTTAATCCACCCTAAAGGCTACAAAACTCCAAAATCTTGAATTTGATTTTGTAGTGGTGTGGAGGTGTTCCTATTGACTTCAATCCATCCTACTTAGGTTCTTGAGGGTCCACCTAGCTCCATTTCAAAGTCGCTTCCACCAAACCCTCAATTAGGCCTAAAAAGGCTACTAGCCCTAGGAGCCCCAATTAGGTCTCCTTCTCCGAGAAATCAGGTTAGTTCTCCAAATATTTCCAAAGAACACCCAATCTTTTCTTGGGATACCTGGTTCATATGCCCACCTCTCAAATATTTTTGGGGTCTTGGGTCTCAGCTGTCTGTACAAAGGCTTAACTTGAAAATGAGCAATACTAGGGTTTTTAAGCCCTTTCCTGACCTCTCCGCAAACTGTTAAGTTCTTTCCTCACCAGATGGATTGATGGAGTTTCTTCCTGATTACCAGGTCTTGGAAAGACTCATACCTACCTTCTCCAAAAGGAAATTTGTCAAGAATTTGTCACCCCTACAAATTAAGTGCTCTGCACTAAAGTCTTCCTAGCTGGGCACTTCCCTGGCTCGCCTAGGGCAAGACTTCCACAGTCACTCCTATGCTTTCAAAGAAACCTAACTCTAAAAAATTTACAACCATGGAGTCTAGTCACTATTCCCAAAGGGTCGTACAATTTGTATGGTGGGAAAGTGAACTAATACTCCATTTTCACAAAATTGTCTAGTTTAGACTAGCAACAGTATGAAAACCAAACTATTTACAAACTAAGCTTGAAATTGAATGAAGAAACTATCTAATGACACACAAGGCTTGAATAACTACTGCACTACATTCTACACAAGTTACAACACCATGATTAATCCATTAAAAGCTCGCTTCAATGTAAAAATGAGAAAATTCACTTCAAAACACAATTGCTTTCCTTGAATTCACAAAACTTCAAAACATAACAAATTCTTCCAACCCTTCTCCCATGTTGAGGTCACCCCTAAATAATGTCTCAAAATAGCTATGGGCTCTCCTTGGCCACTTGTAACTCCAATTGAGCATTATTTTACAAAAAATGAAAAGAAACTCCTAAAAGGCCTAAAAGGTCAAAACCTTACTTGTGCAAAAGCCTTAGGCCTATCCATTGGTCAACATGACCTTCATCAGATGATCAACACCCAATCAAAAATTCCATCAAGGCTTACATCCAAATGAACTAAGTTTTATTGCTGAGTTTTCCTAGACAAACTATGAGATAACCTATGGGTGCTCCTGCACCATTCTCCCCCTCAGCCAAACACTAAGGATTGTGGGGAGAGATCAGAGATAAATCAATACCCTTATTCTTGAACTGAGCTTCATCCACCCATGTAGCCTTAGATTCTGGTTTGTCCTTCCATTTGATGAGATGTTCCATGTATACCTTATGCCGGGTAGACTTCTTCACCCTTGATTCTAAGATCATCTCTGCTTTCAGCTTGTATTTAGGGGGTAAGGCTATGTTACTCACATCCTTCAAGACATCCACACTTTTCTGATCCAAATCAGTGACTGGTCTTTATACCTGATCAAATCAACCACATTAAACACTGGTGAAATGCCTAAGTCTGTAGGTAGCTCCACCTTGTAATAATTCTTTCCATTCTTGGCTAACACCTTACATGGTCCCACTCTCTTCATCTACAACTTGGTTGATGTTCCTTTCTACAACCTATATTTGTTGAGATGGAACATGACATAGTCACCTACTACAAATTGGAGATCTTTCCTAGACATATCCACCTTAGCTTTCAACTTGTGAGTAGCCTTTGTAATTGTCTTCTTCACTTGCTCCCGAATCTCCTTCATGGTCTGAGAGAAATCTTCAGCATGGCCACTCCTATGCTCCATAGTTCCTAGGTCTTGAAGTTCACACACACCTCTTGGGTGCATTCCATACACAATTTCAAAAGGACTTCTGCTTGTGGTCTGATTCACACTGTCATTGTAAGCATATTCAACTTGTGATATGACCATGTCCCATGTCTGTCCATACTCCTTGGTGAGGAACCTTAGAAGGTTACCTAACACTCTATTGATCACCTCAATTTGTCCATCTGTCTGAGGATGGTAGGCTGATCCAAAAGACAAGTTAGTACCTAATCTGCTCCATAGAGTCTTCCAAAAATGACTCATGAACTTCACATCCCTGTCTGAGACAATGCTCAATGGCAATCCATGGATCCTCACAATCTCTTTGAAGAAAAGATGAGCAATATAGATAGCATCATGGGTGGTCTTGTAAGGAATAAATGACTCATTTCGCTAAACCTATCTACCACCACATAGACACTATCAAACCTTGTCTTAGTTTTAGGGAGTCCTACCACAAAGTCCATGCTAATACATTCCCATGGTCTATTGGGAATGGGTAGAGGTTGATATAAACTTGCATTGCTAGCTCCCCCCTTGGCTTTCATACAAACTACACACTGCTCCACATATCTTTTGACATCCCTTGGCAACTTGGGCCAATAATAGAACCTCTGCACTAGTTCCATTGTCTTGTTGATACCAAAATGACCACTAAGACTACCATTGTGCTTCTCCTAGATAAGATTCTCCCTCCTTGAACCTTTTGGAACACATAACTGATTTCCCTTGAACAAAGTCCACTCTGCAATGTATACTCTGAGAATTGACTATGAAAGTGATTCTAAAAATCAGAACATACCTTATATGCCTTCGAGAAGTCTTCATCTTCTCCATAGAGATCCTTGAAACTCTCTATCCCAATGCTCTTTATTTTTATCTCTTGCACTGTTAGCAACCTCCTACTTAAAGCATCTACCACCTTGTTCAACTATCCCTTCTTGTGCTTGATGGTAAATGTGAAGGCTTGGAGGTATTCCATCCCTTTCAAATGTCTATTGCTCAGCTTCTCTTGTGTGTTGATGTAACTAAGTTCCTGATTATCAGTAAACACTACAAACTCTTTAGGTAGGAGATAATGCCTCCACTTTCTAAGTGACTGCACTAGAGCATATAGTTCCAAGTCATAAGTAGAATACTTCTGTTTAGCTTTGTTGAGATTTTCACTAAAGAAAGCTATAGGTCTGCCTTCTTGGCTTAGTACTCCTCCTACTGCAATTCCATTAGCATCACATTCCACAGTGAATAACTTATCAAAACTAGGTAACAAAAGGATGGGTTGAGTTGCCACTTCTTGTTTCAGTTTCTCAAAAACCTTTCTCTACTTCAAGAGTCCATTTGAACTTAGTTTTTAGGCCACCTTTGATTGTATCAAGTACTGGTGCACATATGCCACTAAAGTTCCTTATAAAATTCCTATAAAACTGAGCTAACCCATGAAAACTCCTTACCTCTGTCCCAGTGGTTGGTGTAGGCCAGTTTAGGATAGCTTCCACCTTGCTTGGGTCCATTTTCAATAATCCTTGGGATACTACAAACCCTAAATATATAAGCTCTTGTTTGAAGAACTCACACTTTTCTAGGTTGATGGCTAACCTCTCCTCCTGCAATCTTTTAAGAACCAACTCCACATGCTTTAGATGTTCTTCTACTGTCTTGCTAAAGATGAGTATATCATCTAGATATACCACCTCAAATAGCCCTATGAAATCCTTAAGCACTTCATTCATGAGCCTCATGAATGTGCTAGGGGCATTTGAGAGGCCAAATGGCATAACTATCCACTCATATAACCCATCATTTGTCTTAAAAGTTGTCTTCCATTCATCCCCCTCTTTGATTCTAATCTGGTGGTATCCACTCTTGAGATCCAACTTGGTAAAATATTGTGCTCCTCCAAGACAATCCATCAAATCCTCTATCCTAGGAATAGGAAACCTATATCTGATTGTAATCCTATTGATAGCCCTAGAATCAGTGCATAGCCTCCACTTACCACCTTTCATGGTTGCTAAGACCATTGGTATTGCACATGGACTGATGCTCTTCCTAATTAGTCCTTGGTCTAAAAACTCCTGCACTTTTCTAGCTACTTCTAGGTTTTGATTTGGTGTAAGCTTGTAAGCTGCTTTGTTTGGAAATGAAGCCCCTCGTATGAAGTCAATCTGATGATTGATGGCTCTCTTTGGAGGTAAGGTTGCTAGTGTTCCATCACTGGCTATGTCCTTGAACTTCTCAAGCAACTTCTGGACTGCTCCTAGTATGATTGTTTTCTTAGTCTTATCTTCCCCCTTGGGTTGCACGATGACCACATATCCTTCCCCTCCTTGTTGTAGAGTGTTGATAAACTCTCTACCACTACTTAACAAGACACTAGGGGTATTTGACTGTCCTTCTTCCTCATCTGACAGTGACTACAGTTTGAATGTCTTTCCATCCTTCTTGAATGAGATAGTGTTTTCCTTTCCATCATAGATGGCTCCTCTGTCATACTGCCATGGTCTTCCCAATAGAAGATGGCATGCATCCATGGGAAACACATCACAAATTAACTTGTCCTTGTATCCTCCAATGGAGAACTCCACCGTTGTCTATTCATTCACAAGAACACTCTGTCCTTTGTTCAACCATGTCACCTTGTAAGGGTTAGTGTGGGGTACTTTCTCCAACTTCAACTTCCTCACTACCTCCTCAAAGATAATGTTATTAGTAGACCCTGAATCCACTATAACCTTGCACACTTTTCCAAGTATTTTGCATCTTTCCTTGAATAAGGCTCTCCTTTGCTTTGGCTCTTCTTTGAGTGGTTGTCTGATTAGAACCCTGCTAAACATCAAGTTCTCCCCCATTTCTAACTCAATGTGACTAACCTCTGGTGACTTAACACTCATGGTGTCTTCTTGAGAATATGCTATTCTCTTTTCTATATTTGAAGAAGATGCTTTCTCTGGGAACCTATAAGCTGGATGACCTACTTGACCACAGTTGTAACACTTCATACTAGCAAAATATGAGTTACTTCTGCCTACTCCTCTTCCTCTATTTGAGCCTCCTTGAGGTCCTCTACCTCTTCCATAACCTCCTCTAGAAGTTGTTTCACCTCCATGCTTTGTGAGTTTAGACTCTCCTTGATTTCTTTGTTCAGTCTCTCTACCTTGGTATCCACCTCTATGTCCTCTTTGATCTCTTCCTTTTCCTCTGCTCTTAGAAGCATGGTCTTGTTTCCTCTTATTCCTATCTTCAATATTTATAGTCAATTAATAGCATTGGTGCACTATTTTGGGACTTAGAAGAGTCATCCCCTCTTGAATGTTCCACTTCAAACCGTTGAGGTATCTAGCCACCTTAAGACTTTCATCCTCTGTAACATTAGACCTCATACAAAGTTTTTGAAACTCCTTAGTATAAGAATTCACATCTTGGTCTCTTTGTCTCAAGCTCTGTATTTTCTTGTGCAACTGAATTTCATAATCATCTGGCATGTATGCTTCTCTCACCTTGGTAACCATTCCCTTCCAAGTAGAAATAGACTTATTTCCTTCCTTTTCCCTCTCTGTCTAAATGAACTTCCACAATGTCAAGGCATAACCTCTTAATCTTGACTTTTCCACCTTCACCTTCTATGCCTCAGTGACTCCATCACATTCAAAATGGTTTTCCATTCCCTCTATCCAATCCATGACTAGATCAACTTCCATTTTCCCACTAAACAGTGGTATTCCTTCAAGTGCTTTTCCACTCAAAGCCTTCAATGCCTTCAAGAAAGGATCTTCTTGCAAAACAAGGTCAAGTTCAGGGACCTTGTCTTCCTTTGCAACCTCTTCTTTCTTTGGTACCCTTCCTTCCAACTACACATTACTCATTGCTTGCTCAAGTTGGGCTATTCTTTCCCTCAATAGCCTATTTTCTTCCTCTTCTTCTTCAACCTTCTTGTCCAATGCTGCATTTTTCACCATGTCAGTAGAACCACTAGACTCAATCTCTAACATATATTATTCTATCCCAAATCTTTTATGGCTCTGATACCAATCTGATAGGGAGGTTGGATGAAACAATCACTATTTCATGCTCTAGGTCCTGCTTGGAAGACCTCTAGGGTGTTTCACTCCACCACTTGGAACCTATAGGACCTTTCCTTACTTAGGATCCCCTGGTCTTGCCTTGCCAACTTCAACTACCAACATAATTTCTCCTACCAAGTCCAAACTTGGTGCAAACTTGCAACTCTAACCTTAGCCCTTAATCCACCCTAAAGGCTACAAACCTCCAAAATCTTGAATTTGATTTTGTAGGGATGTGGAGGTGTTCCTAATGAATTCAATCCATCCTAGTTAGGTTCTTGAGGATCCACCTAGCTCCATTTCAAAGTCGCTTCCACCAAACCCTCAATTAGGCCTAAAAAGGCTACTAGCCCTAGGAGCCCCAATTAGGTCTCCTTCTCTGAGAAATCAGGTTAGTTCTCCAAATCTTTCCAAAGAACACCCAATCTTTTCTTGGGATACCTGGCTCATATGCCCACCTCTCAAATATTTTTGGGGTCTTGGGTCTCAACTATCCATACAAAGGCTTAACTTGAAAATGAGCAATACTAGGGTTTTTAAGCCCTTTCCTGACCTCTCCGCAAACTGTTAAGTTCTTTCCTCTCCAAATGGATTGATGGAGTTTCTTCCTAATTACCAAGTCTTGGCAAGACTCATACCTTCCTTCTCCAAAAGGAAAATTTTCAAGAATTTGTCACCCCTACAAATTAAGTGCTCTGCACTAAAGTCTTCCTAGCCGGGCACTTCCTTGGCTCACCTAGGGAAAGACTTCCACAGTCACTCCCGTGCTTTCAAAGAAACCTAACTCTACAATATTTACAACCATGGAGTCTAGTCACTATTCCCAAAGGGCCGTACAATTTGTACAGTGGGAAAGTGAACTAATACTTCATTTTCACAAAACTGTCTGGTTCAGACCAACAACAATATGGAAACCAAACTATTTACAAAATAAGCTTGAAATTGAATGAAGAAACTAGCTAATGACACAAAGGCTTGAATAACTATTACACTACATTCTACACAAGTTACAACGCCATGATTAATCCATTAAAAGCTCACTTCAATGCAAAAATTAGAAAATTCACTTCCAAATACAATTGCTTTCCTTGAATTCACAAAACTTCAAAACATAACAAATGCTTCCAACCCTTCTCCCATGTTGTGGTCACCCCTAAATAGGGTCTCAAAATAGTTATGGGCTCTCCTTGGCCGCTTGTAACTCCAATTGAGCATTATTTTGTAAAAAATGAAAAGAAACTCCTAAAAGGCCTAAAAGGTCAAAACCTTACTTGTGCAAAAGCCTTAGGCCTATCCATTGGTCAACATGACCTTCATCAGATGATCAACACCCAAAAAAAAAATCCATCAAGGCTTACATCCAAATGAACTAAGTTTTATTGCTTAGCTGTCCTAGACAACCTGTGAGATAACCTATGGGTGCTCCTACACCAATTGATGACAACTTCGTGTATCCACCGATGAATTATAACCAAAACAAAATTGCAATGCCTCTTCCAAAGCATCAAAACAACACCTAAAGTTTGTCGCCATTTCAGAAAAATGGGCAAGTAGTTACGACGAAGCTTTCATTGTAGCTATAGCAACTTCATCAGACCTTTTCAGTGATTCGTCTGTTTCCTTCGTCAAAATTGTGACGAAACAATGCAATTTTTTTTTTTTTAAATATTCATTGAAATGTACCATTGCGAAGAATCTTGGCGATGACCACCAAAGCCAACCCATCAGTGAGAGATCAATCATCGACACAAGATAGGAAAATCACTCTGATAGTCCATGTCTTTTTGATGACTTCCATGGGAAAGACAGATCCAATGTCACACTGATCTGACCTTTGTGGGAGTTTTAAATAGACCTACACCATGTCATCATGGAGAATCTTAGAGATGAGCACCGAACCAAACCCATCAGTCAGAGATCAGTCATCGACACAGGATAGAAAAATCACTCTGATAGTCCATGTCTTGCCGATGACTTCCGTTGGCAAGATAGATCCAATGTCACACCGATCTGACCTCTTCAGGAGTTTTAAATAGACCTACACCATGTCATCACAAAGAATCTTGGTGATGACCACCCAAGCCAACCCATCGGTGAGAGATCAATCATTGACACAAGATAGAAACTCACTTTGATAGTCCATGTCTTGTCGATGACTTCTGTTGGCAAGACAGATCCAATGTCACACCGATATGACATCTGTGGGAGTTTTAAATAGACCTACACCATGTCATCACGAAGACTCTTGGCGATGACTACCAAAGCCAACCCATCGGTGAGAGATCAATCATTGGCACATGATAGAAAACTCACTCCGATAGTCCATGTCTTGTCGATGACTTCCATCGACAAGAAAAATCCAATGTCAGACTGATCTGACCTCTTCAGGATTTTTAAATAGACCTACACCATGTCATCATGGAGACTCTTGGAGATGACCACTGAAGCCAACCAATCGGTGAGAGATCAATCATTGGCACAAGATAGAAAACTCACTCAGATAGTCCATGTCTTGCCGATGACTTTCATGGGAAAGACAGATCCAATCTTAGACTGATCTGACCTCTTTAGGAGTTTTAAATAGACCTACACCATGTCATCACGGAGACTCTTGGCGATGACCACCGTAGCCAACCCATCGGTGAGAGATCAATCATTGGCACATGATAGAAAACTCACTTCGATAGTCCATGTCTTGCTGATGACTTATGTCAGTGAGACATATCCAATGTCACAACGATTTGACCTCTTCAGGAGTTTTGAACACTGTTGTTTATCAACAAGACATTCTGAGGGTCTTGTAGATTAAACAAGTGTATAACAGCAAGTGAATAGATGGAACCTATTAATTTTCTTATTTTGGGGTTCTTTAAATCATAGAAATGTAACTGAGGGTTTATTTTCAAGTTAGATTAGATGTTAGCAAATCAATGAATGACAATAAAACCCAAAGCAATTACAAAACACAATGGAAGCTAAACAAAAGAAAAAGTATAGCTGTCAATCGTTGAGACCTCCATGATTCATTTTTGTAACACCTTCTAGGTTGCTGGCTGATGTGTTGCCCTCATATTTGACATGCGAGCAATCTATTAATGCAAGTCTAAGTCCTACACCAAGCTTTGAAGGATTTGCACAAATGTCTATGCCTATGACAATGATTGACAATGCCTATGCCTAAACATGCTAAGACTTAATAAAATAAAGACAATAAATGCTGCAATGAATATCAAAAAAATCTAAGTATGTCAGTGCATAAGTATCTAATGTGTCTGTGTGTAATATATCTGTGTAATCGAAAAATAAGAGAAAAATGGCATTTTATAGAAAATGCCATTTTGAATGGATGGATGAGATTGACTTCTATCAAAGACCTAAAATCAAAGGCCTAGATTAAACCTGACAATCCCTAATTAGGGTTAGGGCAAAGTCATTAATCGAAAGGTCAAGATGCCATCTAAGAAGATCGAATCGGCGGTGGAGAATAAATGAGGAAATTAATTAAAAAATAAAGATTTTCAAAAATTAAGAAGATAAAGACTGAACTGAAGATCAAATTTGGAAAGATCAAGAATCTACCCAATCACTAAATTTTTTTGAGGAAAGTTACCAATTTGGAATTAAATTAATTCCAAATGTGAATTTTGTGAAATAATAAATAATCGATTTTCAGATTATTTACCAAAATGGACTGACAGTTAAGAATGAGATGACATTTTAAATAATTTAATTTATTTAAAATGAGAGGAATATCAAATTTGGCAATTAAATAATTAAATTTAATTATTTAAGTTAGCAAATAATACTAATAATTAAATAAATTAATTAGTTCATTTAATTATGACAGAGAGTGACATATTAAATAAATAAATAAAACTTATTTATTTAATAATCAGGAAGAATAAAGTGAATAGAAGGTAATTAAATAAATTAAGAAATTTATTTAATTAAGGGAAGACTTAGACAATTAATGACGTATTTAATAAATAAATAAAATTTATTTATTTAATAATCATGAAGAATAAAATGACATGAATTAATTAAATAATTATGAATTATTTAATCAATAGTCGAATGTGGACCAAGGACATAATTAAATGTCATAATTATGCTAGGACAAAGTGGTAAAAATGAAGCTTGTAGGCCTAGGTCATTTTTAGGTGTCTACATTTGCCCCTCTTTGTCATAATGCGCTTGTCACATTGTGACAAAGAAAATAAGTCAAAAATATGCCCTAGTGCAAAATAAGATGAGGAAGAATGAAGAGGAGGGTAGCGGTATGCCCCCTCGAGAGGAAAGACAGGTTCCAAGAACATGGGTGTGCTCTCAAAATTAATGAGAGACTAGAATATGAAGAGACAAAGAAATGTTAGTGCAAAAGATATGGATGATGATATGGATGCAATGCCTATATGAGATGAGTGAGAGAAGATGACAAGACTAAAGAAGATGCATGTTAGTTCCTAGACCAAATCCTTGAAAACATTGCTATAGGACTTTAATATTTATTGCTCTTAATCATCATTGGGTGGTAAAATGACACAAATGGACAACAAACACCATGATATGCCATAGACCAAGGTGTGCAAGGTCATCCATTGAAAAACAGACAATCACAGAAAAGGAATGTCCTAACTCATACTAAGGGCAAAGTTGCCCCAGTCTTTTTGTCAAGACAATCCATAGACAATAGTCAAAGAAAATAAAATAGGCCAGGAGACGTCATCGCACCTCTAAATCCTTCATGGGACATCCTTGAGGTAGCTAGTAACATGACCAAAAAGACAAGATAGTAAAAATATAAGACAAAATAGCCAAGATAGTCAAAAGATAAGACAAGATAGACCAGAAAGATTAACAACCATTTTATTTTGTTTTCCAATGTTTGTTTGCCAAAGATTGATTTCCTATTGATTTGACAGTTTGGACAGTTTAAAGGTTTTTCCAATTTGATGGTGTTGACAGTTTGACGGGGCTTATTGTCAGGAAGGACACATCCTAAAAAAGGAAAAGGACATTTTGACGAGGTCCAAATCCGAGGACACATCTAGAAGAGGATCAAAGAGTGATGAGACTGACATTGTTCTGACTAATATGTTTTGGCAAGTTGATTGATTGGACTATGTTGTCTGATTTTGACCAATTTTGACATTGACGTTTTGAATGACTGTCTTGTGTCTAAGTTTGACTATGTCTAACTTATTTGACCGATGTGATGATTGTTACAAATGCCATGTTTTTATTTGGACCAACCTAAAAGGACTGACCTAATGTCTCAGGGACTCATTGACTGATGGCCTTGCCTATGTAGCAAATGCGCATAGACAACATAGTTCGACAATGACATGGCCTAACTGACATGACTGACTTTGACTCCACTTTTAGGATTTTGACATTGATTTGGATGTTTTTGTGTTTTTCTTCAGGACGTTTTATGATTTTTAGGTATTTCTTCATGACATTTTATGATGTTTTTGTCTTTTTGACGTTTAAGAGGATCATGACAAGTGCATATGACTGATGCCTACACATGAGAATCCAAGGACAAACATGATTGTGCCCCTAGTCAAGCTGAATACCAATTGACATGTGATGACAACGTTGTTTGACGTGGGAAGGACGCATCCTGAAACAACGTGAGGACGATGATGATAATGTGATGAAAGTATGGAGGTCTACAGCTAGGCCAGGAATGTAGTCAAGTAAAATTTTGGATAATGTGCTTGTATGAATTAGACTCGTTACATTTGGAATGACTTGGTTAGGACTAGATGGGATGATGATTATCCTTAGACCGTTTGACAAGGGAAAGCCAAGATAGGTGACAGGCATGAAAGGATAGGGGGTGGCCTTGGTAAAAGACAGGAGACATGAGACTAAGGGAATTGTCATATGATTTTCCAGGACTATGTCGTATAAGGATAATAAGACTATGATGGTCAATGACATGATGTTTCGTGAATCGTGTATGACTGAAGGATAGACATGTCTAGAGTTTTCCCAAAGCATGATTTATGTGTGCCAATTTTATGTCCAAACCAAGGTAGGTGGGAAAAATGCGTGGAAATGATAGGGCTTAGATGGACGTCAATGTCACGAGGAAGGCATGGGAAAATGAGACAACTTGCCCCCAAGTGTAAGAGTCCACATAGATGATTTATTTTACACATGACACCTGTTTGCCAGGTTTTCATCATGGTACTTATCCAGGGCACCTGTTTTCTAGGTTTTCACCATTGGATGAAATTTTTCTCTTTACTATTTTCTTGACTTTTTAATTTTTTTGGTGTCACCAAGATGCCTATTTGCCAGGTTTTCATCAGGGTGACGATTTTTTAATTTTTCAATTTTTTTTTTTAATTTCTAATTTTGTGGATAGCCTGGATGCTTTAGATGACCACTAACTATTCTGAATCCTCTGACGGTGCCGATGTAGAGACTGGTGCCATGATATGCCAATAATGACATTGTTGAAGGAGTTGTCTTGTCAGGATCATAGTGCTTGCATACAACTGATCGATGTCATTGTGATCCTTTCTGATACTAGAGTTGGCCTTATTAGAATATGCACATCGCGATAGAGTGCCATGAGAGTCCTTGCAGTAAAGGGTTGCTACCAAGATGTGACGGATTTGTGATGTGGGATCATTGGACTTTAGACGAGATGTAGGTTTATGACAAATGATGGTAGATGTAGAAAGATTGTTTGGACATTTGGATGAATGATTTTTTATTTTCCAAACTTGGGATGGTGGATGATAGATTTTGGAGGGATGGTGTTTGGAACCAACACTTTTATATGCCTTGATTGATGATCATTTTGAAGGAGGTGGACATGTGTTATATGTGGGAGTCCTCTTTGCTTGTGGCTCCACATTGTAATTAACTTTTTCTTTTGACATATTTTCTTTGCTTGATCCACTTGTCTTTGGGATCCATTTTAATTTCATTTGTCCACTTGTCTTTTTGTCTGATTCGATGGCCTTTGACATTTGATTTTTAACCTTATAAGACTTTTGTTTTTGTTGGTTCCAAAGGGAAGGTTTAAGATGTTGAGACTATGGTTTATGGTGTGTATGGAGGGAGTGTTGGCAGCAATCTTATGAAAAGGGTTTCTCATGAACTCTGTTTTGATGTTTGTATCTGACAAAGTTGCTCCCAGTATCGAGGAGGTACCACTAACATCGTTTGATTTACTAACCGAGGAATAGCCAAGACCTTGATGTCTGTAATTTTCCTAAAGCTGTATTGGTTCTAGAATGCCTTGCTCATGTATGCCTAGTCCTTTGCCTTGATATTGCATGCTTTGATAGATTCTATTTGCGATGGGGTATTTATTATTTTGAAAGCAAGATGCTAACCCATCATTAGGTATGTGGATACTGTCACTTGTAATATTTTCGTCTGCAAGAAATCCTACTCTGACAAACATAGATGACCCCAGTTGATAAAGTGTCTTAGCTTCATTTTCATGTTGGACATATTCTTGACTGATATCTTTTGTCTAATCGTGTGACATGTCAGGTTCAGATGATTCTATTGGTTCTTCCAAGGCAATGTCAAAGCCATCATTATGTTTAGTGTCATAGAGTCCAATGCTTTTAGCTATAACTTGATCATATGCAAGCATGTCCCTAGTGGAAGATTCTTGTTCTAGAGGAATATCGTCTACGCGTCCCATGGAGGAAAGTGTCTCATCATGGGAAGTGTCAATAGTTGAGGCCTTTATAAGGTCAGAAAGTGTTTGATCATGAATGGCATAAAGGTCAAGGAGTGGATAGTTTTGGACTTCTTGGTCAATGGTAGGGTCTTGGTCGAAGATGGGATTGTCATGGATTTGGACTTCTTGGTCAATGATGGGGTCTTGGTCAAAGATGGGTTTGTCGTGAATGATACAGTCAGAAATGGGGTCATGGGATAGACTACTTTGTTCTTGACATGAGGGTGACGTTATAATGTCATGCTTTGGGTTTTCATTTTGACATGTATCCTCAAGTTTATTAAATGGGATTTGACTTTGAGTAATGACAGAATTTTCATGACTAGATGTGGCTTGTGAGGGGGTGATTTGAAAAGGATTAGGAGAAGACATGGGGACTTGGATGGGACTAGTATGTGAAGGGTTAGGATATGACATGGGTACTTGGACTGGATTGGTATGGGAATGACTGGGGATTTGGATTGGACTAGTTGGTGATGACATAGGATATGACATAGAGACTTCGACTGTATTAGTTGGTAATGACATAGGATATGACATAGGGACCTGGACTAGATTGGAGTAAGGCTAACTAAAATGGGACGTGGAGACTTGGGCCGGATCGATATGGTATGATGTGGGGATGTGACATGAGTTGGTAGATAGTTGATAGGGCACATAGACGTAGACATGTTTGATAGATGAAGGGATAGCATATGACATGGAGACTTGAAATGGACTAGTGGATAGTTGGTTTCCCTTTTCAAAGTTAGGATAAGGGTGAGTAATGGATGTTTGTTGGAGACTAATATCATGGATGGTGTTAAGTGAATTTTGGTAGTGAGGGTAGACAGATGGAGAACTAGGACTGATGGGTTGTTGGTACGAAGGACATTAATTTTCAGCTTGGATAAATTGTCTCATAAAGTCTGAGGCTTCTTGGTATTGACCTCTACAGAGTAATTCGTATTCAACTTTACTAGCAAGCCTATAAATATGTTGGTGAAGGGAAGACAAGGTGGTGGATGTCATGATGTTGTTAAATGCAAAGTGATAATGACATTTTTCCAAGGGAGATGACTAATGCAAGGTGATAAAATTGGTCAAGAAAGGATGCCAAATGCCAAGGTGACAATGAAGATGTTGACTAAGGAAAATGACCAATGCCAAGTCTAGATGCCAAATGAGGACTATGATGGACAATGAAAAGTCTAAGTTCAAAATGAGGACTGAGATTATTTTTTTGATGTTTTGTTGAAAATTCTGAGTTGTCTAAGGTCGATTGTTTGTGTCCAAATTTGTGAATGTTGTGTATATTGTTTGAAAATCTAGAAAACACTTGACAAGCATGATGTTTTAGTGTAAGCAAGCACACATAAGACAAGTACAATACACTAAAAGGCCAAAAGGCCAAGGGTTTGTATACTTGATATAGCCCACTGATATACCCTTGATTGGTGCTAAACACCTTTCCTTCTCGAGAGCGGACAACTTAGAATTTTGGTGGCATTGGCTCCCCTCCATGACTCATTAACATCATTCGAGCACACCAAATTTGAATTCTTGGGTAGTGACTTCCCAAGAACTACTATCTCTACTCAAGGGGATCAGTAGTGAGTGTCTTTGGGCATGATACTATACCCTACATTATATCAAGCAATGACCAATAGAATGGTTGGACACTAAGACAAAATGTTTTTAATACGGGCATTCCGTTCGTAGAGCATGATCCATGCGGCGAGAGTCCCCTTTCAGATCCATCTTGTTGGAACCATATGTGTGATTCTTGGGCTTTCCCCAAGAATCCACTTTTATATATCGACTGGAAGTCCCTCGGTGTCAGGGTGCTACCGGTCTGAGTCGTCCTGGGGTGAGTACTTTTTCCAACTAGAACAGGCCCAAGTTCTAGAGTTAGTAACCGTTTCTCTTACACCCAGGATCGCAAGAATGCGCAAGGGGAGAGGATACTTCAATTACTAAGTTGTGAGGGTAATAAAAAAAAAGAAAGAATGGGTCTAATTTTCTGATCACTGAGTTTTCACAAGGTGAGAGCATACTCGCCTACCATTTTGCAAACACAGTCATGCAAATTAGAAGACATTGTTCTTTTTAATTGCACTAAAAGTAAGTGTGTACTAATCTAAGAAAAATACAGACACAATGTTTTAGTGCTTATTCTTTGACATTCGAACCTGCAAGACCATGAGTTAGAAGTTTGAATTTTTTCCTTTGACCCACGAAAAGTAACCGCCAAATACTACAAACAAAGATTAGTAACCAAAAAATAAAAATAAAAATAAAATAAAATTTAATGACAACAGCAAATTAAAATAGTGATAAATTTCTCAAAACCTAATAAAATTTTAAATCGTTTGAATCCATGGAAAGTTGAAAATCAAACCTTCAAAACCCAGAAAGTATTTTCCACGATTCTGAACAAAAAAAATGTTATAGGCAAAAGGAAACGCGGGTTTTAACACTTAAAACTTAAAAAACTGCGATCACTAAAATGACCATAACTTTCTCAAATATTAACGAAATGTGAAACCGTTTGAAGTTCTGGAAAGCTGAAAATGAGATCTACAAATTTTTTAAAATATTTTATTCACCAATTTTTCTGTGCTCAAAAGAAGGTGATGGGATTTTGTATGTCTTCTTGGCTGTAACCTACAAAATAGTGAAAACAAACAAGAAAAACACAATTTTTTCTACAATATGTCGGGTTCACCAATGTAACTGAGTGTTTATATTCAGGTTAGATTAGATGTTAGCAAATCAATGAATGACAATAAAACCCAAACAAATTACAAAACACAATGGAAGCTAAACAAAAGAACAAGTATACCTGTCAATCGTGGAGACCTCCATGATTCATTTTTGTAACACCTTCTAGCTTGTTGGCTGATGTGTTGCCCTCAGATTTGACGTGCGAGCAATCTATTAATGCAAGTCTAAGTCTTACACCAAGCTTTGAAGGATTTGCATAAATGTCTATGCCTATGACTATGATTGACAATGCCTATGCCTAAATAATGCTAAGACTTAATAAAATAAAGACAAATAAGTGTTACAATTGCTATTAATAAATCTAAGTATGTTAGTGCCTAAGTATATCATATGCCTGTGTAATATGTCTGTGTAATCAAAAAATAAGAGGAAAATGGCATTTTATAGAAAATGCCATTCTGAATGGACGGATGAGATTGACTTCTATCAAAGACCTAAAATCAGAGGCCCAACTTAAACCTGACAATCCCTAATCAGGGTTAGGGCAAAGTCATTAATCAAGCGATCGAGATGCCATCTAAGAAGATCGAATCGGCGGTGGAGAATAAATGAGGAAATTAATTGAAAAATAAAGATTTTCGAAAATGAAGAAGATAAAGACTGAACTGAAGATCAAATTTGGAAAGATCAAGAATCTGCCCGATCACTTGATTTTTTGGAGGAAAGTTACCAATTTGAATTAAATTAATTCCAAATGTGAATTTTGTGAAATAATAAATAATTGATTTTTAGATTATTTACCAAAATGGACTGATAGTTAAGAATGAGATGACATTTTAAATAATTTAATTTATTTAAAACGAGAGGAATATCAAATTTGGCAATTAAATTATTAAATTAAATTATTTAATTTAGCAAATAAGACTAATAATTAAATTAATTAATTAGTTCATTTAATTATGATAGTTAGTGACATATTAAATAAATAAATAAAACTTATTTATTTAATAATTAGGAAGAATAAAGTGAATAGAAGGTAATTAAATAAATTAAGAAATTTATTTAATTAAGGGAAGACTTAGACAATTAATGACGTATTTAATAAATAAATAAAATTTATTTATTTAATAATCATGAAGAATAAAGGGACATGAATTAATTAAATAATTATGAATTATTTAATCAATAGTCGAATGTGGACCAAGGACATAATTAAATGTCATAATTATGCTAGGACAAAAGTGGTAAAAATGAAGCTTACAGGCCTAGGTCATTTTTAGGTGTTTACAAGAATAGATACAATCTTCTTGTGTAATGTACTTATATTCATATTTGAATTCGAGACCAATTGTCATTGCACATTACATTTTACTTGCATAGAGTATTCTATAAGCAATATATTGATAATGCCAAATGATTTATGGTGTTGTACAACTCTACCTATCATCATAGTTTTGTTGTTCCCCCCTAGAAAATCCTACAAAGACAAGTTTACAATACCAAGTCAAATAATATGAAAAAGATTTACTTCCATACAAATTAAATGATTATTCTTACAATGGTAATTGTCTAATCACAACAACAATTCCATGAAAGGTTATCCATGCTTCATAAGAGATGATTAATCATACATATAGACTGCAAGATGCATAGAAAAATCATTACACTTGAGAACAACCAAGGGCTAACAAGGGAAAAAGTTATGAAACATCTAGATTGAAGAGAAAATGTGTAGGGAAAATGCTGAGTAGTGTCAAGAGAACAAAGCTTGTATAACATATTCTTGACCTAATCAAGCTCTTGAACAACTTAAACAACATTCAAATACTAACACATACATGAGACATGTAATGAACTTCCAATAGCTTCTATCTTTTTCATTAATGGAGAGGTAGGTAAAGGAGAAATAATTATAATTGTAGCACTATTCATAGTCTAGTAAATTATGTTCATAATTTGTGTTCAATGGATCTCAATTTTATCATTATATTGCCCATCTAATACCATATTTTAATCCAAGGTTCAACTATCTCAGATCTAAAGAAGCACCTTCAATTAACCATTTAAAGTACTATAAAATAAGGTAAGAATTTTACTTGAGAAAGAGTGGGTACACTTGTAGGATTAAAGTTCTCACAATCATCAAGATTTATTAGCACAAAGACACAACTTGCAACATATGAAGTAATGGATGACTACAAGTTAGTGAAATGGTCCTTAATATGTGACTAGTTTGCAAATTGACTGGTAGAAAATAAGGTTACAAGCATATCTACATAAAAAATTATGAGGACAAACTACTATAATCATCAAAATAGATGAAAAGTGAAAAGGAAAAATGTCGAGCTACATCTCTAGAGCCTAAAAAAAACACTTGCAAGAAATATAAAAAAAGAACAAACCAATTTTTGGATGAATACAAAATGGTTCCTTCAGCAAGTGATTCATATGCTTTCACACCTGACAAGACATTAAGAAGATTTTAGTCTTCCTCTGTGAAATTAACTACTTATAGAAAAAACCTAGAAACCAATATTATATACCTCCATGTCTAGCCGAGGGTAGGTATAAGAGAAAAAAATTTCCTCAATGCAATGCCAAAAAATATCAATGTGTGTGTAGGTTTGTATTACTCAAAATATCATTCCACTACCTAAGGAAAAATACCAAAGTGATGTTTTAAATTTCAATCTTCACATAGGCTCCCTTATTGCTACACATGCATATACAAGCATTATTCAAGCTCTAAACTATTCAAATATTCAGGATTTAATTAGCTATAAGATGGAAAGTTGTTGTTTAGACATAATCCATCATCTTTTACATATCTTTATTCACTCCTAGAGCTTCAAATAAATTTGTGTAAATGAGACTAAAATGTGAATCTCTTATGAAAAAGAAAATTCTTAAAAG
The DNA here is from genome assembly GCA_007258455.2 of Sequoia sempervirens. Classification (NCBI taxonomy): domain Eukaryota; kingdom Viridiplantae; phylum Streptophyta; class Pinopsida; order Cupressales; family Cupressaceae; genus Sequoia; species Sequoia sempervirens. Next base: position 118,899 of record VDFB02096377.1, on the reverse strand, counting down.
GAGGGGGGAGAGAAAAAGGGTAGGGGGCAAGAGAATGCTTGAATGTATAGCAAAGTATAACATTTTGATCATTATAACAATGAAACAAATCTTAAGTTTGAAGCATTAATATCATTTACAACATTTATGATCAAGAATGAATGTAAGTAGAGAATTTTTTTTGCATACCTGCAGATGGTACAAAATTTTATGGTTAAGTGGAAGCCTCCCATCAACAACAAGATCCAAATATCTTTGTATCTATCTCAATCAAGCCTCTAAACCCTTCAGAGCTGTCAATTTTTCCACTAACTTGTTATGTACAGAAGTCAAATTTTAGAGTTATGTCACCACTAAAACAAAAGAAATAGAGCTTTGAAACCAAATCCACACACAACACAATGTGGTATTCATACAAATCCATTCAAACAAACTAAACTAAGAACATTGGAATGGAAACAACTTCAAATTATAATGCGAGCATGGATTCAGGGTATAAAGAATCATTTTTCTGCCACCATAGTGAAAAGTTAGCACTTTCTTTCATCTTTGCATATTGGTTTGATGCTTCAAACAATTCATTTCTTATATTGAAAAGTGCATTACCCTATTGAGCTTCTCTTTGTTTCGAGAATAGTTTAATATTCTCTACTTAATAGGGCCAACCACATGATGGTGGAAGCTCATTTGGCCTCTCCCCCCCCCTCACATCACTCTCAATTCCCCATACCTGATCATATAACATTAATCATTCATTCATCTATTAATAACATATAACATTCATTCATTAACATATAATATTCATTCTTTTAGTTTTTACATATTATCAAAAATATGGCTGTCATGATATGATTACAATCATTTTTTTTTTGTTTCTTTTTTAAAGCTAAAAAAATCTGAAGTGGAGTATCATTTTCTAAATCATCTGTCCCCCCTTTAGTTGTTTTTCCCTCTGCTCATGATCTTAATGTACGCTTAGTCGTGTGCTCATGACGTGGACGTCGCTACAAGGGGGGCCTGCTACAATAACAAAGAAATGTTAAATTGATATGTTTTATTATTATTGTTACAAGTATTTCATTAATTAAAAGAACATTAGAGTGGTTCTCTTTACCTAGTGGGTCCACATCATGTTCCTGAACTTCTCTTATAGACTCATGCTCAACATGCTGAACACCCTCTAAATCCTGATCTATAGTTGAGACATGAAAGGTTACATTAATTAATACACTAATTGAAATTAAATATGTTTAAAATAACATTAGAATGGTCCTCTTTACCTGATGGGGCCACATCATGTTCTTGATCTTCTCTAGCCTGATCATGCTCAACACATTGATTACGCTCTACATGCTCTAAAGTTGAAACACAAAAGGTTACATTAATTAATACACCAATTGCAATTAAATATGTTTAAAAGAACATTAGAGTGGTCATCTTTACCTGATGGGGCCACATCATGTTCTTGATCTTCTCTAGCCTGATCATGCTCAACATGTTGATCACGGTCTACATGCTCTAAAGTTGAAACATGAAAGGCTACATTAATTAATGCACCAATTGAAATTAAAGATGTTTAATTGTATTAATCCATACTGCATTTTGTATAGCACATGAATACATCCAGTACCGTGATGCACACCATGACCTTCATCTGTAGGTTGTGCTCCACCTTCACTAGGCTGCATTCCAATGCCATGTGCAGTATTATCATTGCTTGTATGTTTAAAACAAATAGGCATGTAATTACTTTATGGTGGAAATTAATATTGAATAGATTGCACAAGTATTCAATTTTAAATAAACTTTATTGAGTTTATTTACCTGTATCGAATGTAGTGGAAGATTGTGTTTTCCCAGTCAAGACTCTTAGGCATTCAACCACAACTCCATAGCCTTGCTGGAAGGAAATCTTTAGGTCCTCTTCTGTGGGAACTCTGTTGAATTCAAAGCCCTGTATTTTTGCATAGGATCATGAATTTTGCTTCTATGGTGTGATAAAACCAAAATTATTTGTAATTTATTATTTGGATGCAATATTTCATTTATTGATACTTACAATTCATGTGGCTAATTTCATATAACCACTAGAGCCAAGTTTGTGTTGCTCGTGTTTTTCTAGTCTTTCCTTTGTTGCCTTCGATGTGTCAGGTAGCCTATGAAAAGTTTGAAATACGTTAGATTATGTAAAAAGAAAGAGTAATAAGTATATAATTACATTGTTGATAGTATCACATACCTTCCTTGCCCTGGTGGTGTATTTCCTTTTTTCTTTTCAGCCTTCTCCTTTCCATCCAACACCAGGTCCTTCCACTCCCTCTCTAGAATCATGGGGGGACACTCGTACTTTTTGTTCTTCTATAAATGTGACCTATATTGGTCCCTCACATACTTTAGATAGGTACCAACTTTCTTAAGGACCTTGGTTTGGTTGAATGTTTTATCACTGAACAACACAACTAAATGGTTAATGAGCTCATCTTTTAAATCTTGATTTTGGGCATTCCACCATGTACGTATGGTGGGCCCGAAGAGCTCCAATGTAATATCACTTAGATGTTTATAAAAAACATCATTTCCTACAAAATGATCATGGGATGAATAGTCTAAAAAGAGTGATCAATAAGTAAATTTCAATTGGATTATATATAATAATAATTAAAAAAAATTTAAAGTACTTGGGACCTTCTCTATCTTTATGGGAACGAAATCCTCGGTCACCACAAATGTGACCTGCAATATTCCTGTACTAGTAATATAGGAAGATCTAGGAAATGCTACTAAAACATCACTAGTACTAGTGGCCTCTGCATCCCTAGGTACATGTCCTGACACATGTTCTGGCATGTGTTCACTGCTAGAGGGTGCAATAACAGATGCCTGCATGGTATGTGTTGCCGACATTTCAAATGACAATATAAGCATGGATGATGTCAGATGGTGTGACGTATGCACAGGAAGATTAGGATGGACACTTGTACCAACCCCTACTCCTTGAGCAGCACTTGTAGTACCTTGATCATGGCTAGGAGCATCATGAGGATGCAAAAAATCCTATAAAAACAACACATATTTTAGTTCATGACATCAAAGAGTACAAAATATAAAACTATGAATAAACTTATGTTATAATTAAAGATCTCATGAGAGCTTACTTGCAAGTTTTGTACTCTCTTAGTCAATATTTTAACCCTCTCTTATCTCATCTATTTGAGGCACTATGAATAACAACTTAAGGATTTCTCCATTGCATTTTTTGTGGGTCTTCCTTATCATATCGAGAGGGTTTGTTGAATAAGAAATGTTATCGTCACATAATATTGAATGCACCTCCCTATGGATGGTCTCATCTACTACTAGTGCCTTTCTCCGATTAGTCAACTGCAATAACAATATTAAAAACATTATCAAAATTAACCCAATAAACTTATAAAAAAAACATAATAAATTTTTTTTTTGCTCATATCTAATTTGTACAATTACAATGAGGTAAAACTATCAGGTAGAAGTGCCTAAATATGCATCACAATCTATGCTCTAGGCTGGAGACTTCCCCGTACGACCAATGTCCTAGTGCGAAAAAAATTAAATATGAAAAAACATTACCGAAATGAAACCAATAGACTTAAAAAAAAAACATAAGAATAAAATGGTATATTGGAGTCATTAATTGGAGGTTGGGTAAAATGGTACATAGTACGTACCACCCCCATAGTAACTATGTTTTTAACTAAGCGATTCAAATTGTAATTAACTAGCAACTCTTCCCTTGCAGTTATTGATTTTATCGCACATACGAATACATGGTTTCCCTCACACGCCTCAAATATGCAATTGGGTTGCTTATTTGTTGACCTAGGTCGTGTACTATTTATAAATCCTACAATATTCCCTGATGCTTTTGGCCTTCCGTCAATGTACATAGCCACTCCTTTATTTTGATTCTTATCTTTTAGCTGTATATAATTTGTTGGCAGTGCATACCTATGCATACTTTGTGTATATCGAACCAGCTGCATCCAATCTTTGTAACTGTAACAGGGTCCGACATACTCCATCAATTCAGTAACTTTTTTGTAACAGACCTTTATGCCATCCATGAAAAATAGGCCCAAACCATGTAATGATGATGGTGTTATGCGATATATCCTCCCGTTGACACAAAAAATGGTGTTTATTGGAGGAAGTTCCTTGGGTACCCATTGTTTCCATGGATGTTTGTACCTCAAGGGCACCTCGACATTGCCTATGCTCTCATCATCATAAGAACATGACCCCCCTTCAGCAAGAAAAAATTCCATGCGTTTACGGAATTTTCTTTTATTCTTTTGACCTCTAGTTGATCTCCCTCTTTTAGACCTACTACATGTCTCTCTTTCCTCTTCTCTTCCTAAATTTCCCTCACTTAAGGAAGACAGATCTGAAAAATACCTATTTGGTGGTACCTACACTCATAAGGATGTTGGATGAAGTTCTTTCATGGTGATGTGATCCCAAGGTGACATTATGATTAATCTATCATTTCATCGCTAGAATTTCACAGGTTATAAGGTAATCAAGTCTTGATAGATTGCAAGTTATTGTTACTACCATCCAAATGTGTCCATCACAAATCAAATCTACTTAACGTTTTAACTCCCAAACTTTGTAACAAGTGTTAAATGTGACTATGGTCCACCAGTTACACAACCAAGGCCTCAAATGTATTCTCTAATTGTAATCAAAGGACTTTTTCTCTTCATTCAAGTAAATAAACTTGAAGGGAAACACCACCAAGTGGTTTATTGGACACCTACATGACTAAAAATAGCAGCAAATTTACATTTAATTTCCATATGTCTAAGTGGTTAACGGGGAGGAAGTGTGTACTACGCCTGGTTAAGTCATCAAGTTTATGCTTTAGCAATACATTTTTTTAAAGTCGTCTTAAATCTTCCTATGTCTAATTGCTAGGAGACTTTTGGTATGTTTTAAGGTAGGATGAGTGGTTGCATCAATGTTCTAGTTCTCTATGACAAGGTTTCAACATCTTCAAATAGTGAAAGTTAGTGCTCATAGTCATTTGAAACAACAACATTTTGATTATGTCTGATGGTAGGATTTGATAACTTAAAATATCTCTACTTCGAAACAAAATTATCTCTAACAACTCTAAGAGCTATAATGGGATGGCCACCATCATAGGAAAGATTCTTCATTCTCACTTTTAGGTGTTAAAATTTAACAATACCTTGATTGATGAAAGAGCCCAAAGAGCCTTTCTCCATGGTATCCAAGTACACATAGCAGTGGTCTTCTCTTATATAGTTGGACATGATTTAAAGAACTTAGCTAGGAATTATTCATTTAACCTTAGGGTTTTCTCATAATGCCATCATTGGAAAAGTATGATCAAATTCTCTTCTATTATGAAGAGGTGGTCTATGTGCCTCTAGTAATCACTATAAATTTTTGTAAGGATAAAATGACTAATTGCATTAGGTAGGAGAGAATCAAATTTGAGTTCTTCAAAGATTATATTCCTCTATTCATAATTTTTAAGGGTTGTGTGTGGAGGAGGTTATCACTACCAAGAAGGGAGGAGACCTTTCCTTGCATATGTTTGTGGTGGAGGTATTAAAGAAGAACTGTATGCCTCTGTTTCCATTCATTAGATCTAGATTAGCCTAGCACATACTTGGGCTAAGTATACAATTGCTTTAGAATCATGCGATGAAGGCTATGTGTGATGAAATCCTAGACCTCAACCAAGATGTGGGTAGATTATGGGAGTTTTGCCAAGACCTGAGGCTGGTCGATAAAAATGTGAAAGACTAAGCTATTTTATTTTTTTGGCTTATCTTATACCATTTTACAAGAATGGGGGTGCCAATGTACGAGAAGATCTTTGGAAACTAGGCATGAAAATTGCAGGTTAAAGAGAATGGGGGTGATAAAGTTATAGTACTCATTGTCCTTTGGTTGTCGATTTTCCCTAAGTGCCCTCAACCTTGTCCTCAGTGCTAGTATTGACCTTGTTTTTACTCCTCCAAGCTCTTCCTCGGCGCTAATATTGACCTTGTTTTCACTCCTCCAAACTCTTCATCGGCACTGGTATTGACCTTGTTTTAACTCCAAACTCTTCCTCAGCGCTGGCATTGACCTTGTTTTCACTACTCCAAACTTTTCCTCAGCGTTGGTATTGACCTTTCACCTCTCCAATTTGACGAGCTACAACCTGGTTTCGTTAGGTTTTAGAGTATGTTAATTAAATTGAAAATTATGGTGCCATTTAGCTAGGTTTTAATATTCTACAATATAGTTAAGTACATATTAGCTATATTTTACATAATAAATAATATAATTATTCAACTTATTATAATTATATATTATATTCTTTAACAAAATTATTAAATATGTATAAAATTATTATAATTAATAATAATAATATATTTTTATATAATACAAAATATAATTAATATAATTAATATAATATATATTTAATATAATAGTAATATATATTAATATAATATTAATATGAGAGAGAAACTAAATTTTGATTGGTTTTCATGTCAACAATCCAAGGTTGCATGTGTCCTTGGGGAGTTATGCTCAAGGTAGCATGCCATTTGATTAAAGATATGATAATTCTCCTTTAAGACCTCTTCAATGTACCCATTGCACACTTAAGGAGACAAAGATAAATATAGGGAAGAAAATATAGAGAGAGAGGGAGATAATGACAAACATGCAAATAGAAAGGGAGACAAAGAGATAGAGAGGGGTAGAGAGATAAAGAGATAAGGATGAATAGATAGAGATATAGGAAGGGTGATTGATAAATCTCTCCCTATCACTCTCTAATCTCTCTATCTCCCACCACTATCTATGTCACTCCCTCTTCCCCCCTCTATCTATTGAGCTATTCTCCCTCTTCCCACTTTCTCATTCATTCCATCACTCTCCTCTCATCATCTCCTACCTCTATTATCTCTCTATCTCTATACATAGGGCTCTCCCTCTCCCCCTCTTCTTTCTCTCCCTCTTCCACTTATCTATCTCCCTCTCTTCTCTCTTTTCCTCTTCAACCTATCTCTCCCTCTCTCTCTCTATATCTTTATATCTCCCTACCTCTCTATATCCCTCCTCTCCCCCCCCCTCTGACTCTATCTCTATCTCATTGACTCTCTCTCTCCACCTCTCTTCCTTTCTCTTCCCATATATCTCCATCTCTCTTTCTCTTCCCATATATCTCTATTTCTCTCTCTTTCTCTCCCCATCTATCTCTATCTCCCCATATATTAACTAAGAAGCCATGCAATCATACAATAGTATATGTTGGTAAAACTATAATAGTGTTTTATTAAACTATAAGTAACACTTATCTTTCTAATGTCAAGCCTTCTTATAAAAATAGTGTTTTATTAAACTATAAGTAGATTATTGTCACCACTCTTCATTCAACATGAAATGCCAAATGTAGCAATTGTTTTGTTGCTTTTGTCAAGTTTCATTAACCAAGATATTTACTAGGTTGAATAAATTTGTGTTATGGCCCTTCGTCTCTTTAAAATAATTAGACAATATTAGCAAGATCAGGAAGGGGAAAAAACTAAACTCCTTCAAAATAGGGGTAGTTGTGGGTTTGTTGGTTTTCTTTGCATACTATATACTTAGTTCCTCTAGGATAAATAAGTCACTTTAGATCATTTTCTTAGTTGTGTATCCTAACTAATATAGAGTAAGCTTTTTCATTTTAATTGACTACTACATAATAGTTTATGTGTTGAAAGAATTGTTTCCATTCTTTGCAGTTTTTACATTGGAATACAAGTCATATTTAATTTCATGCCAATATACTTATTTCATAAAGATATTTGTTTGAAATAAGTGCTTCATAACCCATCTAATCAAATCATAACCTATCAAAAAGGAAACATGAATTTTCTAAAGAAAAGAATACTTGACCCAATCATAAGTGTATGGCCTTCATAGAAAGGAGTGATCCACCTTAGCAATAACAACTACCTAATTTAGACCTAGTAGGTTCAACTCAACCAACCTATCAACCTACCTTTAAGAGGCTTCCAACATGTTTAGAATGACCAATTTAAAAAATCCACACAACTCTCAAAGCCTGACAAAGAATAGAAGTCAAATTTCACACTTTGACTCCTTGAATCCTTGTAATAGTGCAAACCTAGTTTTTTCCCAATAACAAAAAACTTTCCCAAAACACCAGAGAAAATATTGATGGTTTTAGACACCCATTTTGGAGTTATTAAACATACTTCAAGGGCAAGTACAAGTGATTTTTCACTCATTGATTCCCTAAAGAAAACCTTATCTTGAGTATAATCCATCATAGTCACATAAGATCACATCATTCTTGACCATTTGATATCATGAAAAACCTCCAAAATCTAGTATTGAAATAACCCATATTAGCAAGAATTTGTGTAGGTCTCTTTGATTCATAAATCATTATATTTTCATTTTCAGCATATCAGCGAAAGAAAAAAAATGTCACACTGATCAGATTACATAAGAAGATACACATCGGGATGATACGGTCCATGGTCTCACCGATAAGATTTTCGCCGGAAAGACAAGTTCCATTGGGGTGAAATGAAAACGTCATACTGAGCATATAGGTCTCATCAATGAAGTTTCATCGGCAAGAAACCTTTCTTGTCTCACCGATCAAAGCACAAGGAGTTGTATTGGAAGGAGTCTTGGGGACATGAGATTGAAGGAATAATCATTGGGGAGACTTATAACATAGGGTAAATTATTGAATGTCTTAGTGATACACCATGTCTTTCCGATGAAGACACAAATAGATCAAGATAGTCATCGAGGTGACTCTTGGAAAAATTTATATGAATCAGATGGATAGATTATGTGATATCGACATAATGTCTCCCTAACCAAAAGAATGTTTATTGAACGTTAGTCAAGCCTGAATAAAATGATCGCCCAAATTTTCAATTGTCTTTCCAATAGAACATTTGGTGTGATAGTGGGTAAATTCGAAGATCACCTACACTCATGTTCAAAGCTAGGATTACTAAAGAAGACATATTGGGGAGATTGGCTTATGGTCTCAACGATGAAGGGAATCTATCGGCAAGACAATTCATCTAGGCAGGAAAAATATATGTTGGCCCAAACGTTTAAGTCTCATCGATGAAGTTTCATCATTTAGACCATCATTTCTTTCACCGATAGGATCACTAGGAATATATCAGTGAGACATGTGCCATTGATAAAAATCCAAAATGTTCACCTGACCCACTAAGTTACACCAACATGAGGATATCATCAGGAGTTTTGGTAACATATTCAAGACCAAAAGAAAATTTATCGGTGAGACTTATAACATCGGAGGAACCACTGAATGTGATAGTGATACTAAAAGTTAGGTTGATGAAGAAACAAATGAACCAAAATGATTGTCGGGGTGACTCTTGGTGATGTATATGGGATAAATGTTAGCATCAGTCAGATGTGTAGAGTGTTACCCCAATCAATAGATTATTTAGTGAATGTTGGTAATTTCATAAATTGAAAGGAAATCGTTGCAAAATGAACATTATTGTGAATTGGTACCGAAGGAAACAAGGAGACAAACAAAGGGCCAGAGAATTGTTTCAGTTGAAAGACCTCAATCAAAACCAGTAAGTCATCTACATTTTAACTTTTTCATTTCTACAATTTTAAGCAAGTAATATGGAAGCCACCAGCTCAGGGAAGTTGAAAGGTAGAAAACAAAGTGAGAGTAGTCACCCTAAGAGTAAGAAGCAAAAAATTGAGTCTGGAATTGAGCTAGAGAGTGTTGAACAAAAGCTGAATCAGGATTTAACTGACCAATTGCCTGGCTCTGGGTCCAGAGATAGGTACTCAGTGCAACTGAGGGTAAAATTGGATAAATTGGATGACAAGTGCAAGCACATAGGAGATATTTGGACCCCAATAAGAGGCTATGAATTGTTTAGATTCCACTTTCAACGAAGAGATCATTTTGAGCCAGTTTGTAATCTGTGGTGTCTAAATTTAGGAAAAATGGTTTTCCCTAATGTGTTTGTCAATATAGAGCTGATAAAATTGTTGGCCACCCACTATGACTCAAAACTTAAGGCCATATATGGACCATCTGGGAAAGAATTCATATACATATCAGAGGCTTCAATATGTGAGGTTTTTAAGTTGGAAGGGTGGTGTAATGAGATATTGTGAATGAAGAGTTGGAAAAGGAGTTTTGGAGAATGGACACAACTTAAAAGGGTTGGAGGTTTCCCTTACATAGAATTAAACAAGATGGTAAAACTATCCCACTTGATGATGGTGACGGGCCTCCATTCCATGTGGACTTATTCAAGCTCTATATGAGATATACCTATTTCTTGGTAGGACAAGTGTTGGGTATGGAAGTTCCTAAGTATATGTCCATTATTCCCATGGTAATTGCAGCTGACATTCAATGTCATAATTGTAGGTTATTCAACTATGCTTCATTTGTCTCCAAGGAGCTCGACTGAGCATTGGTGGCAATCAAGAATAAATCCTCTATTCTACACCTTAGGCATTATTCTCTTTTAATGCATCTAGTATTGTACTTTAGACAAGAGGTAGGGATTTGGCTATAAAATTTGAAGGTTTCACAGTTTGATAAAGAGGGAAAACTGTTACCCATTCAATTGTGAACTGCCATTTGGGACAATAGGTTTGCTAATTCTAGTTTCTTGTATTTTGAAGAATATTTTGTAAAGCCAGTATATGAATTCTATAGTCATCCTTGTGTGCACTCATTGTCTGATGAAATAAAATGCTTCCTCAGACCTAAGGACTTTAATGGACCAATTGATCACAATTGGGGAGATTGGTATTGCTTGGAAGATGCTACTATGGTAAGGGTGTGGTTTTGAGGATTATCCGATCATTTTTCCTAATACAGTCCTGGATAGGGCTGCATATTTGGAAATTGTAAGACAAATGGATTTTTCTAGTTTCATGAATTTTGGTTCATTCAGAAAATAGGCGTTTATTCCTAGTACTCTGTGCTTTGGTGATTTTACTATGCTTGCAAAGGAAGGATATGATTTGATCCTTGAAAAATTAATGCAGTATAATATGAATAGGGGTCTACCAAGAGAAGGTTTTGCTCTAGAGGGATATATCAATTTTTCCAAACAAAGGATAAAATTTGGATGATATGATCATGTGCCTTAACAATTTGGAGGCAGAGGAAGAAAAGAGAGTGGTGGAGGAATACAACCAAGGGTTGTCAGATATAGGGTTCCCTTTTTCTAGAGATGAGGAAACTAGAGAAGATATGCCATGAGACCTACCTAGTAGGATTTTCAGATTAAAAACTCAAGATTACAACTTCCCTCCTAGAGAACTAAGTGTTGAAGAGAGCCAAGATACATACACCAGATAGATGGCATATAGGTCATTTGTAGCAAATAATGAATTTGTGAATTCTTCAGAATTCAGATCTTTCTTGTATAAGCAAGAGGGCAAGGAGATAAGGGAGATAGTTGATAATATTACACCAAGAAATGAGGAGTAGCTACTAAATAATTTGAACTTAACTATGGATAGAGAAATGGCTAATATGACCCTCGAAAAAGGAAGGAAAATGTTAGAGGATGCTGGAGTTATGATCTTTCTAGGGCTGGATTTGAATTCTGCATTGGTGTTTGATAGCTTCTTAAAGGATAATAGTGCCAAACACAAGCTTAGTCTGGAGGAGGTGACAAAAATATATGTTGGATCCAAATATAACCCAGATGAAGGATCACTCATGATATGGACCTTGTATCCACCTTATAGAAAGTCAGTGGTGATTGATACTAAGAAAGCATTTGGACATGTCATGAATCTGAAGGTTGGAGAGGTAGATCCTGTGGTGACTGCAGACATTGGGATTAATGTGACAAAGATGAATAAAGCCCAAACACAAATGTTGATAAAATAAAAGGAAATGTACAAAATGAATAATGAAAGGATCATGAGAGAAAATGATTGTTTGAAGGACATTCTAAGAGTCACAATGGGACCTCCTAAATTAATAACACATGGTGAAAGCTCACAGGTAAAAGATCATTGGGAGGAGTCAACTGCATATTCACAAGGTAAATATGATACACTCGCTACAATAATTAGAAAAAGGCAAGCCAACTTAATGATTTGATTGAATAAGTTATGGGGAGAATATTCAAAGAACCATGTTATAGGGTAGGAACACAAGAGAATTGATGGAAGGATTAAGAAAAGTTTTGAGATTTAAATGAAAGAGATGATACTAATAGTTTGGCCATTGGTATGGGTAACCAGATTATAAAGAGACATAGGGACTATTATGAGGAATTACGAGAAGATGCAAAAGGGATGGTTGATGTTACAAATATGGGATTTCCTACACTATTTGAAGATGGAGAAAAGTTGAAAGAGAAAGCCAAGTGGATCGAAGAATGTGAATTGATGTTGCAGAGAATTCTGGAAAATGCTACAAGGAAGGATTCAACATTGGACGAGAGCTGTGAGCACAACAAAAGGATGATAAAGGTGGAAATATCGGCCAGGGCCACATTAGGAGATGTCGATACTCATGAACGATAGGATTATCTACATCATTTATCAAATGTTCATCTATGGCTAAATAGAGCCTAATCTCTTGTTTTAATTAGTTAAGTAAAATATAACATTTGTGAAGGGATGTGTCCCTTCCAAGTTTTGATGTATTTATATTTGTTGCATAGTAATGCAATGGATATAGGCGTTAGGAGATATTCAGTAGATAACTTTCTAGCAAAATGCTTTCATATACAAAGACTTAGATGCATGTATTTTGATGGAGTAAATGAAGATATCTAAGTTATGGATTAAGATTTTGGTATCAACTGTTTGTTAAGTTTATGCAGTGGTATGTGCAGGATCATCATGTAAAAAACAAGCCCTTAAGTGGAAAAAAATTCAGAAAAATCAGAGTTAGGCAACTTGACATAAAAAATTTGAATAATTTATCTATATTATTTCAAAAATATGTAACAATACTAGGCTTTTTTTTTTTAAATCTATTTGGTGAAAATTTGAAATTTCAATGCACTAGTACTTAAATTTCAGGGAAAAAATAAGTAGGTGTTTGTCTAACCACCCTAACCACAATAAAATGATAATATTTTTTTATAATATTTTAGATATAAGTAGAGGACTCATGTCCTGATGTGATACATATGTTTTTATAATTTTTTTCCAAGTAAACAATTAATTATGAATTTTTTATTACAACTTTTAAAAATATAAAAACTCGTATGTCTAATCACCTTAACTTGGTCAAAACTTGATGAAATTCAATTTTTCTCTTTTTAATCTTATATTATGTGAAGCATAGAATGTGACACATGTTTTATATTTAAAAAATGTGATACCATTTGAAATCTATAGATGTTTTTCAATCAGCCTATCAGTTAGGACTTTAGTCGTAATTCAAATAGAAAATGAATAATAATTATTTATTAAACTCAAAGTAAAGTATAATTTATATTGGTGGAAAGTTGAGAACGTCCTTTAAAAATCCTTTTTATTTCATTAATTTTGGGTAAAAATAAATTTGTCTACCACATACCCTATACATACCCATCATATTGCCACTTTTTGGCCCATCATGATCCTGCACATACCTGGAGTTATTTGATTGTCTTCAGTATGATGCTTCTCTATTGTTTAAATTGATATAACAAGTTTATACTCAGTTTATCATTGTACATTTGCTATATATATGTGATCTGGTTATTCAGTTCTCTCAAGTAGGGATTAAAATATTTTAATCAATCACAACAATTGGGAAGTGTTAGTTGGATTAATAAGAATAATCACATAACTAGAATTTCCATTCTATCTCAAGAAGATGCTTTCAATTATTCACTTGCACATTTACACAAGTTGTAAACAATTTTTGTGCCTGACAATTTGAATTATTGCTATTATTGAAATAGACATTTGCAGATATTCATTAGACTCCATATACCCAATAAGGAACTAGTCTCCCCTTGTATTCTTTTATAATTTTCATTATTCTTATTTATTTTACACTTACATTTACAAATACACATACATATGCATTTACTGTTTTCATTTTTTTTTCATGTAGTTTAATAGTTTGATAGATTTCATATTATATGTGTTGAAGACTTTAGAATTTCAATTACATTAATTTATGGATATGTTGTATCTATAACACTACAAAACCATATGCTCTTTGCATTTACACTTGCATTTAGAAATACAAATTTATATACATAAATATATATTTCTTTAATGATATGTTACATTTATTGTTCTAGGAGAGCATCTAGTAATTGCATTTACATTTACATTTAAAAATACAAATACATACATATTTATGCATCTCTATTCATGCATCCTAAAATTACAATAGTATCCATGGGACCTCTTACACAAGCTCTAGTAATAATAAAAAATGTAAGAGCCCCTTTATATCATGTTTGGACTACAAAACCCTCAAAAATAGGGTAATTGGGCTGTATGCAAAGAAATGAAAATTTCTAACTCAAATCAATTCCTTAAGCCCTCAAATCAAATTCAAATCAAAGTGAACACATATCTTCATGACATGGAATTGATTTCACATCAAAATATGGCTGCATGTGACCGTACAGTGCTGTATAATAGGAAAAATACAGAAAATTTGAAGAAAAACACAGATTTTCGAATGTCAAGAGCTTGTATTTTAAATCCTCAACCATCAACAACCATTACAATGATCATTTTATGCCTTTTAAAGGCCTTTACACCTCAAGCACTAAACAAACATGTCTACAAATCACTTTTTAATCTTTTATGATCACATGAAACATAAAACACACTAATTTCAAATTTGTTAACATCACTATTGAAATGTTTTAATTTTTTGACCTTTCAAACATTAAAAAGTACATCATTAAATTAATTATGTAATGGCATAAAAATTAAAAACATCATGAATTAATTATGTAACCACATAAGTAAAATATAATTCTATCAAGAAATTAATATCAAATAGATAATACAATCGCATAACTCATACATTTCAATGTCATTGATCTTCTTCTTCATCCAACTCTTTCTCAGATCATCCTATCGATTGGTCATATCATCATCATCATCATTGATATCAGTTTTGATAATGTCATCATCCACACAGATATCATCTTCATGAACATTAACTCCTACATCATCATGATCTAGTTCCTCCTCTTCGAAATCTTCATCAGGGACATCATCAACTAATTGGTGATCTTGATCATCATCTATGTCATCATCTTCTACATCTTTGGTATCTTCTTCTTCCACCACATTATACTTTGCCGGCCTTCCTCTTGGATCATGTCTAACAACAAATGACCAACTTGGTTTACCTAGAACCTTTGAGTAAAATACCTACTCACATTGGCTTGGAAGAAAATAATTGGCTTGGAAGAAAATAGGGCTCATTTCTAGCTCACTCGATCGACCTTGTATTAACCATGGTAAATCCATTATCATGTTCAATAACAATTCTCTCGGGATCATTTTAATTCAATCATAGCCTATACCATAGGACAACAAACAAAATTAATCTAATGGATTTAAAGTCACAATCAAGTATATCATCCAAAGTCCCATAGTATCAATTTTCTGAGACTTCTGGATGTATGTCGCTTCTAGATGAAACATTAGTCACCTGAAAGAATGCAGCTATACCAGAATCACAAGTTTTCTTCATGTCATCTAACTTTTTGATTCAAAATTTATGACCATTGCACCACATAGCCTTGTGGTGTTTCACTTGAAATATGTCAAACATGTAAAAATTATTGCAATATCGTTAGTTGATAAACATATTTATTCTTGGTCAAATGTATGCAAAGAAAAAAATCTCAACACATATATACATCAATATAATTGAAAATAATTAAATAATATGGGTGATTAATATATTTATACATACCTCTTTATCTCTTAAACCATATGCTAAATCAATTTCCCTTTATGTAACATTGGAATCTCCATTACGATGAACTTCTTTAACCAATGAAGCCACACCTTCCCATGTTAATGCATGAACAAATTGTTGACATCGTTCAATCCATACCGGCATCCAATCAAGATTGTTTGTGATGTACAAATGAAGTGCATCCCACTCTCAACCAACTATATAAAAAAAAATTGAAATTAAAAAATGATGTATAATTAGTTAAATACCACGGTATACGACCTTAATTTATAATTGATGCATATTGAATATTAATAATTAAATAAGTACAATATACATAAAAACCATATGTAAAATGTATTCGAATTATTCTCCATGACCATCTTATAATTACCTCTCACTTTCCTCAATCCACCTTTCCCCATCAGGTACTCCCCTTCAAATTTGTTAATGGAGTTGGGATCCCAAATGTGATCTACATGGATCTTTGCTACAAACTTAGGTAGATATTCACTAATGTACACCATGGTCTAGTATACCATATATCCCTCCACCATAGAACCCTCAGGATGTGTTTTTTGTCTAACCAAAGCCTTCAAAAATTTCAAGTGCCTCTCAACCATCCACATTGACCTTGTGTGTACAGGTCCACACAATTCAATCTCCTCAACCTAGTGTATGAGGTAGTGTTCTTGTGCATTGAAAAATGTCGAAGGTAGACACTTTTTCATTTCACACATTAGACAAGGAATTTTTCTCTTCCAATAATTTATATCTTCTTTATGGATTTATTTAGATGACAACCATCTACAAGTGATTCAAGTGATTCAAGGCACAAATATATTAACGAGATTTAATAAAAATATACAGTATATTACATAACAAGTAAAAAAATGGCAATTATAAGATCTATACAATGAATTGAACAAATATCGCTACTTACCTTATGTATTTTTCAAAATCATATATAACTTTCTTAACATTGTTGTCAAATTTGTTTGGGAGAGATAGAGGTAGAACATACTACAATAATTATAAAATGATTTTTTCATTATTTTTCCAAAAGTAGTAAACATAATACACTAAAAAGTACATTCATTAAACAAGTGTATATAATATACTAGAATAATTACCTTAATGAAGGTATGCCAATCATGTGTTTTCATCCTTGACCCAAATTCACCTTTCTTTGTTATTATATTGTTTATGTTCCCAGCAAATCCTATGGGAAATCGAACTTTTCGTATGACTTCTTTTATAGCATTGCTTTGATGCTCCGTTAATAACCAAGGAAGGACACTTATATTAATTTGGTCTCCATCACTATTTAATTGAATGACATTTTTCATTACATGATTGGCTTCCTGAATGTCACTACAAATTTTGACAATTTTTTCTTTGTCATGCCTTCTATCTAATATTTTCCATAACATTTCTATTATATTCTTTATGATATGCATTGTATCAAACAAATGCACAATTTGTAGCTACTCATAGTAGGGCAACCTACTAAATTGTCTAGGATAACTTTTCAGTCCCTGTGTAAGCCGACCATTAATACCTTAACGACCTTCATGAAGCATATAAGTTAAACAAATTAACAATGACAATCATGGTCAATTACAGCATGAGTAAACACAACACAATATAAAAATATAAATTCAAAACATATCATATATGATAGATAAACAATTTGATCCGATGTATAACATTGATGAATAATTCTATTATATTCCAACTTCCATAGGCGAGGTGTCATTCTTCTTTGTTTTGATGTAGTCTCTTCTTTCCCATTGAAAAGATGTTTTTCAGTAGTTGAATACTTATGATTTGTGTGGAGGAAGTTCCTATACTCATCAAACACCTGCTTTCCTAAACTTGTTGAACAATGAGATTTAATCTTTGGACCACAAATTGGACATGCAAATTTTCCCTTTGTTTGAAGACCTGTAAGATCATATATAATTGGATTAAATATGTCAATTTTTATAATTATATATAATGAATAGATTATTTAAAAAAAATGCATGATATCTACTTCATAAAATTAAATATTGTTAAAGTGCAGTCGAATGTTATAACATACCACAAAAATGTGTTAGCCCTGGGGCATCATGAATTGTCCATACAAGTATTGCATGGAATTGAAATTGTCTTTGTCTTATTGGTCTAGAGACATCATACATAGTGACGCCATTCCATAACTTTAGTAACTCGTTGATAAGAGGCTCGATATATACATTCATATCTTTAACTTGGTACTTACCTAGTTGAATGAACATAAACATTACATAATTATCATAACTATTTTACTGCAATATATATAAATTAATGTACATGACTATTGAATGAAAAAAATATAAGTCATTATGCAACAAATAAGACAAATGAGATGCTACTACGTTAAAGAAAATTGATGTAAAAAAAAACCTGGAACAATCATTAACAACATTATGTGCTCCCTCTTTATTTAAATCCATGGAGGGATGTTATTGTTGATAACAAAAATAGGCCACACTGAGTAAATAGATCTCAACTCTCCAAATAGATTGACACTGTTCGCTGCCAATGAAAGCATGAGATTGCGAGGTTCTTTAAAGTGTGGCCATTTTCCTCCATGTCCCTAAATATAGAACCATCCATAGGCATTCAAAGAATGTCATCTCCACTTATATTCCGTGCATAGTAATCCATAAATTGTGCTAATCTTTTGCACCTAAATAATCGTTGCATACGTGGAATAATGGGAATATAAAGAAGAAGCTTGTGAGGCACCTTTTTTGTTAGTCGATCTATTTGATATCTACTAATATGAAATTCTAGAAATTCTATTGCAAATTCATAGTGTTTATGATATATAATATTATCATTGGGACATGCATCTATTGCTTGATACTCCATTCGGATATCTTTCATAATGCCAGATAAATCTCGGTATGAGTGAGGTAAACTATTTGATGGTGGTAACAAAAATTCACCAATCAATCTACAACAAAAAAATAATTTGTTAATATAAAGAATATTAATGGTACATATTTCATCCTTTATTTACAAGTGATGAACTAACAACAATTAAAATAGATGTGATGCAGGAGCATCCAGTGGTGTAAGGGCAATCTTGCATCACCCAAAAATAGTTAAATTTCAAGTTTCTTGGTTTTTAGATGTTTTTACATTTTTGGATACCCTTTTCATCATAATGAAATTCTCAATTTATGGTTTTTATTTTCTATTCTTGGGTTGAAAGATATTGCAGTTTTAGTTTCCCAGATTTACACCTAAAAATCTTCTGAGTTAGATTTGAGGCACTTAGAGTTCCCGGAATGGCCCCGAAACTTGCCAAAATTGGCGTAGAATATTTTGAGCACATTATTGACTTTGAGACCTTTCCAACGGTTCAAACGGTTCGTGAATCGGAGTCCCAGATCAAAAGTTATGGCCCCAGGAAGTTGGCGCACTTTCTAGAAGAAACAATTGCAAATGCTCTTTTGAAATTTGAACTTCATGTTATAAATTTTTGGCGCCAAACTGCCTAAACTCAAATTTGAATGTTGTTTTGGCTCCAAACTAATGAGGAACTCTATTTATGGGCGGGTTTCTAACTTTTGGGTAGCTTTTTGGGGACAAGCTCGCATATTGCGAAAGGATTATTCTGTAGCTTTCTGTAACTTGCATGTGTTGTAGAACTTGGGGATTGAGATCCTCTACATGTAAGAAGCTCCATTTTATGAATAATAAAACTATTCTCTTGTTGGTGGGTTATTTTCTATGTCTCGGGTTGTGCCCTCATCAAGTGGTATCAGAGCGGGTTTTCTTGAGCATGTGGACAGATCGCCGATCATGAGGTAGTTCACACCAGGACTATGGTTGTGGGTTGAGGTCAAGAAAGATACCTCCAAGAGTGATTCTTGGTAGGCATGGTGGTGCTAGAGGTGGTCGAGGTGGCAGAAATGTTGGTGGAAGAGATGCACTGGTAGCCCTCGAGAGACAGATTGACGCGTTACAAGAGTAGTTGAGAAGAGGGTTAAACCCGAGGGAGGAAAGTGAGGATGAAGGAGATGAAGAAGGTTCAAATGTAGAAGAGGAAGAAGAAGCAATTGATCAAGACCAAATGTGGCTAATAAGGGCCATTTCGAAGATCGGGAAAAGACCCAGAGCAAAAGTCCCTAGTTATTTTGGAAGTCTAAACTCGGAAGAGTTGATTGACTGGATCAACGAGCTAGAAGAATATTTTGAGTATGAGGAAATAGAGGACCCAGATCGGGTTAAGTTTGTGAAAATGAAGCTGAAGGGCCATGCCAGTATTTGGTGGAAAGAGGTCCAGTTGGAAAGAAATTGAAGAGGAAAAGGAAAGATCACCAGATGGGATCGCATGGTAGAGAAATTGAAGAAGTAGTTCATACCAGTGGACTACGAGTTAGATATGTTAAATAAATTACAAGGGTTGAAGCAATGAAGCAGATCTGTGAAAGAATATATGGTGCAGGAGCACCTGCCTAAATGCTTAGTTGCAACCTTATCTAGAAGGTTTTTGTTTTAAATTCTTTTTGATGTTTTGGTAAGGTCTCAAACACCTTTCATAATGTGTATGAGGACCTTCTGAAGCTTAGGTTTAAATTTGAATAAGTTGGGAATACTTGTGTGGTTGATTCCTAAGGTTTTGGTGAAGACTGCAAAACACAGTGTGTTTTCAAACACACATCTTTTGAATACTTTTGAGCTCGAAATAGAAAACCTAACGATTTCCTTGTGATGAAAAAGAAATCTCTCGACATTTTGAGGTTGTTGAATGTTTTGGGACGGTGGCAGTTTTCTTGAGAATAAGGAAAAGTCAGTTTTCAGCATGCAAATTCTAGTTTTCTCTGTTTTCTTATTGCTTTCTGCAAGATAATGTATTGAATAGTAGTCTTGAAACATTCAACATGTATTGAGGTTGTTTTAAAGCATTGTATTAGTGTAGAAACTTTCTTATATTCATTGCAGAGTTTGTATTTGTTGTGTCTTTCCTTAGATATTAGTTATGACTGGTAAAAGATAGGAATAATGGAGTTTTAGCTGCATTGCCACTATACTCAAGCATGGGTTCATTGGAAATAAAGCTAGACTCCACTGCTGTACATAGAATAGTAGTAGGAATCTACAGAGGTTTAGAAGGCATGCAAAGAGTCTAATTCCTAGGCGAGCAGTCTATGCCCAGTTAGGAAAAGACACTATTTTTGCATAGTCCCAACGTAGGGGTGATGAGTATTCTTCAATGCGAGGTGTATAAAGATTACAAGACCTTCCAAGGGTCTGACAAGAGGTGTAAGACTTCATCATTTCATCTGGTGGCAGGAGGACGAGGACAGTTCTCTGAGTGTTTAAGAAAAGGCTTGAAAGCCCTAAAATACCTTGAAATCAGCATTAACCCTATGTATGGCTGAGAGGGTCATAATTCATGAGAATCTTGGAGTGCTCCATATTTGAGCCAGGGTGCCTTCTTTTTGTTTCTGGTATCCACCGAGCTGAAAGGTGAAATAACCTAAGACCCCAGGTTAAAAGGCCTAATAGGGCTCATGGCTACAAGCCCTCCTAAAACCCTAGGGTTTTGAGGCAGCGATAGAGGAAAGAAGGGTTGTGCTAGGACAAGAACCCTTCCTCGACTTTAGACAGTGGTTCTTAAGCCAACTAAGCTAACTCACACCCCTACAACAAGGTTGGGTAGAATGGAAGGTTGACTAGTCTTTAGAGGAATAAGGCTAGATGGTGCATGTGAAGAAGGAGCACCAAGTAACGCTTGGTAGCAGCAAATTTGCAATGATAGCAGGGTTGTTAAAGTGAACCAGGGGTGCCTTAGAAATAGAGGACCTATAGGTTGTAGGGTGAAGGAACTAACACCTTAGGAGTTCTCAAGACAAGGACTAATAGCATTGAGATTGTGTTTTCTCATTCCAACCCTCGTGCTATCAGATTGGTATCAGAGTAGTAAAAGATTTGGGAAAGCAGCTTATATGTCAGAGGAAGTTGAATCAAGTGAACCACCCAAGATGGTGACAAATGCATAGTTAGCCAAAAAGGTTGAAGAGAAAGAAGAGGACAACAAGTCCCTGAAAGAAAGAATTGAGCAATTGGAGAAGGCATTGAATAATGCAAGGATGGAAGGAATAGTGCCAAAGGAAGAAGAGGTTGCAGAGGAGGAAAAAGTTCCTGAACCTAAACCTATTTTGGAGGAGGAGCCTTTCTTGAAGGCATTAAAAGCCCTGAGTGGAAAAGCACTTGAGGGCATACCGTTGTTCTATGGAAAGATGGATCCCGATCTGGTCATGGACTGGATAGATGGAATGGAGAATCACTTTGAATGTGATGGAGTTACAGAGGCACAGAAGGTGAAGGTTGCAAAATCAAGGTTGAGAGGATCAACTTTGACTTGGTGGAAATTTGTCCAAACTAAAAGAGAGAAAGAAGGCAAGCGGCCCATATCAACCTGGAAAGGAATGGTTGCTAAAGTGAAAGAAGCCTATATGCCAGATGACTATGAAATTCAACTCCACAAGAAGAGGCAGAGTTTAAGACAAAAAGATCAAGATGTCAACACCTACACTGAAGAGTTCCAGAAGCTTTGTTTGAGATCAAATGTGGCAGAAAATGAGAGCCTAAAAGTGGCTAGATACCTCAATGGTTTGAAGTGGAATATACAAGAAGAAATGGCTTTGCTCAGCCCCAAGACAGTCCACCAATGTTATCAGCTGGCTATTAAGATTGAAGAAAGGAATAAAAGGAAGCATGATCAGTCCTCTAAGGGTAGAGGAAGAGGCAAAGATCAAAGAGGACAGCATGGAGGTTACCAAGGAAGAGGTGGTGACCAAAGAAGCCAAGGTGAATCAAAGCTTAATGAGCATGGAGGTGAAACCTCATCAAGAGGAGGATTTAATAGAGGAAGAGGACCTCAAGGGGGTTCAAACAGAGGAAGAGGAGTAGGCAGAAGTAACTCCTACTTTTCCACCATGAAGTGCTATCACTGTAATCAGCTAGGCCATCCAGCTTATAGGTGCCTGGAGAAAGGTTCATCTAGCAATGAGAAAAGAGTAGCTTATGCACAAGAGGACACCATGAGTGTAAAGACACCTGAGATTAGTCATATAGAATCAGAAGTAGGTGAAAATTTGATGTTCAACAGGGTTTTGATCAGGCAACCAGTCAAGGAAGAACCCAAGCAAAGGAGAGCTTTGTTTAGAGCAAGGTGTAAAATACTTGGAAAAGTATGCAAGGTCATTGTAGATTTTGGTTCTACAGAAAATATAATCTCTGAGGAGGTAGTAACTAAGTTAAAATTGCAGAAGGTACCTCATACCAATCCCTACAGAGTCACATGGTTGAACAAAGGGCAAAGTGTCTTAGTGAATGAGAAGGTTACAGTGGAATTCTCAATAGGAGGCTACAAAGACAAGCTGATTTGTGATGTATTGCCCATGGATGCATGCCATCTTCTTCTTGGCAGGCCATGGCAATATGATAGAGGTGTTGTATATCATGGGAAGGAGAATACCATAGAATTTAAGAAGGATGGAAGAACCTTCAAGCTACAGTCATTGGTTGAGGATGATGAAGGACAGCCCAAGGTTCCTAACATTATGTTGAGCAGTGGCAAGGAGTTCATCAAGGATCTACACCAAGGGAATGAAGGTTATGTGATCATGATGCAGCCCAAAGAAGAGGAAAAGGCTGAAAGGACAGTGTTACCAGCAGCAGTCCAAAACTTGCTTGACAAATACAAGAGCATAGTGAGTGATGGAACACCAGTAACTCTACCACCAAAGAGAGCAATAAGTCATCAAATTGACTTCATACCTGGAGCCTCATTTCCTAACAAGGAAGCATACAAGCTTACCCCTGAGCAGAACCAAGAGGTGGCAAGACAAGTGGAAGAATTGCTGAATCAAGGTCTAATTCAAAAGAGCATCAGCCCATGTGCAGTCCCAATCGTTTTGGCAACAAAAAAAGGAGGTAAATGGAGACTTTGTGCTGATTCTAGAGAAATTAATAGGATCACCATTAGGTATAGATTCCCAATACCTAGAATTGAAGATTTAATGGATTTCCTTGGAGGTGCAAAATTTTACACTAAGCTAGATCTTAAGAGCGGGTATCACCAAATCAAAATTAAGGAGGGTGATGAATGGAAGAAAACTTTTAAGATGAATGATGGTTTGTATGAGTGGAAAGTGATGCCATTTGGCCTCTCAAATGCCCCTATCATGTTCATGAGACTAATGAATGAGGTGCTTAAGGATTTCACAGGGATTTTTGTGGTAGTCTACTTGGATGACATACTGATTTTCAGTAAGACAATAGAAGAACATTTGAAGCATGTAGAGATGGTACTCAAAAGGTTGCAAGAAGAATAGTTGGCAATCAACCTTGAGAAGTGTGAGTTCTTCAAACAAGAGCTTGTGTATCTAGGCTTTGTGGTATCCCAAGGAATGTTGAAGATGGATCCAAGTAAGGTAGAAGCCATCCTAAACTAGCCTACACCAACCACAACAACTGAGGTAAGAAGTTTTCATGGTTTGGCTCAATTTTATAGGAAGTTTATAAGGAATTTTAGTGGTATATGTGCACCAATGTTAGATACAATCAAGGGTGGTGAGAAAAAAAAGTTTAAGTGGACACAAGAAGCTGATAAAGGGTTTGAAAAGCTGAAACAAGAAGTGGAAACACAAACTATCCTGTTATTACCTAGTTTTGATAAATTGTTTACAGTTGAGTGTGATGCAAGTGGAATAGTAGTAGGAGGAGTACTTAGTCAAGAAGGTAGGCCTGTAGCCTTCTTTAGTGAAAAACTCAATGAATCCAAGCAAAAATACTCCACCTATGACCTGGAACTTTATGCTTTAGTGCAGTCTCTTAGGAAATGGAGGCATTATTTGTTGCCCAAAGAGTTTGTGGTTTTCACAGATAACCAGGCACTTAGTTACATCAACACCCAGGAGAAGTTAAGTAATAGACTCTTTAAATGGATGGAGTACATCCAAGCTTTTACATTTACCATTAAACACAAGAAGGGGCAGCAAAACAAAGTGGTAGATGCATTAAGCAGAAGGATGTTGACAGTCCAAGAGATACAGCTGAAAAGCATTGGATTGGAAAGTTTTAAAGATCTCTATGGTGAGGATGAAGATTTCTCAGAAGCCTACAAGGTATGTTCAGATTTTGCAAATCACTTTCACAGTCAATATGCTGAGTATACACTACAAAATGTATTGTTATTCAAGGGCAATTTGTTATGTGTCCCAAGAGGATCCATGAGGGAAAATCTGACCCAAGAGAAACACAATGGCAGTCTTAGTGGGTATTTTGGAATAAATAAGACTTTAGAGCTGGTGCAAAGGTTTTATTACTGGCCTAAGTTAGCAAGAGATGTCAGAAAGTATGTAGAACAGTGTGTTGTTTGCATGAAAGCCAAAGGGGGAGCTAGCAATGCTGGGTTGTATCAGCCCCTTCCTATTCCTAACAAACCATGGGAGTGTGTGAGCATGGATTTTGTGGTGGGTCTTCCTAAGAATAAAATTGGTTTTGACAGTGTTTTTGTAGTTGTGGACAGATTTAGCAAGATGAGTCACTTTATTCCTTGCAAGACTACACATGATGCAATTTATATTGCCCATCTCTTTTTCAGGGAAGTTGTAAGAATCCATGGATTGCCATTGAGTATTGTTTCTGACAGGGATGTGAAGTTCATGAGCCATTTTTGGAAAATACTATGGAGCAGATTGGGAACAAATTTGTCATTTGGATCAGCATACCATCCTCAGACCGATGGTCAAACTGAGGTGGTTAACAGAGTGTTAGGTAACCTATTGAGGTGCCTAACAAAGGAATATGGGTAGACCTGGGATATGGTGATTTCCCAAGCTGAATATGCATATAATGATAGTGTGAATAGAACTACAGGAAAAAGTCCATTTGAAGTTGTGTATGGGATGCATCCAAGAGGAATTTGTGAGCTCAGAGACCTTGGAACAATGGAGAATAGGAGTGGACATGCAGAAGATTTCAGTCAGACCATGAAGGAGATTCATGAGCAGGTTAAGAAGACAATCACAGCAGCAACACAAAAATTGAAGGATAAAGTGGATGAGTCACGAAGAGATGTACATTTTCAAGTAGCTGATTATGTGATGGTTCACCTAAACAAATCTAGATTGTAGAAGGGGATGTCCACCAAATTACAAATGAAGAGAGTAGGACCATGCAAGGTGTTGGCCAAGTATGGCAAGAATGCTTACAAGGTGGAGTTACCATCAGATTTGGGCATATCTCCGGTGTTCAACGTTGCTGATTTAATCAAATATAAGGGCACAGTTAGTCATGAGGTATTCAAGGACATCAATAATGTACCCCTATCCAATCAAGAGCAGCTTGAGGCAGAGCAGATCTTAGAGTCTAGGGTGAAAAAGTCTACGAGGCACGAAATCTACATGGAACACCTTGTCAAGTGGAAGGGCAAACCTGAAACTGAGGCTACCTGGGTTGAAGAAGTAGATTTCAAGAATCAAGGAGTTGATCCATCACTACTGACACCTCAAGTCCTTGATCTTTGTGCTGAGAGGGGGAGAATGGCGCAGGAGCACCTGCCTAAATGCTTAGTTTCAACCTTATCTAGAAGGTTTTTGTTTTAAATTCTTTTTGATGTGTTGGTAAGGTCTCAAACACCTTTGATAATGTGTATGAGGACCTTTTGAAGCTTAAGTTTAAATTTGAATAAGTTGGGAATACTTGTGTGGTTGATTCCTAAGGTTTTGGTGAAGACTGAAAAACACAGTGTGTTTTCAAACACACATCTTTTGAATACTTTTGAGCTCGAAACAGAAAACCTAACAATTTCCTTGTGATGAAAAAGAAAGCTCTCGACATTTTGAGGTTGTTGAATGTTTTGGGACGGTGGCAGTTTTCTTGAGAATAAGGAAAAGTCAATTTTCAGCGTGCAAATTCTAGTTTTCTCTGTTTTCTTATTGCTTTCTGCAAGATAATGTATTGAATAGTAGTCTTGAAATGTTCAACATGTATTGAGGTTGTTTTAAAGCATTGTATTAGCATAGAAACAATCTTATATTCGTTGCCGAGTTTGTATTTGTTGTGTCTTTCCTTAGATATTAGTTCTGACTAGTAAAAGATAGGAATAATGGAGTTTTAGCTGCATTGCCACTGTATTGAAGCACAAGTTCGTTGGAAATGAAGCTAGACTCCACTGCTATACATAGAATAGCAGTAGGAATCTGCAAAGGTTTAGAAGTCATGCAAAGAGTCTAATTCATAGGCGAGCAGTCTATGCCCGGTTAGGAAAATACACTATTTTTGCACAGTCCCAACATAGGGGTGATGAGTATTCTTCAATGCGAGGTGTATAAAGATTGCAGGACCTTTCAAGGGTCTGATAGGAGGTGTAAGACTTCTTCATTTCATCTGGTGGCAGGAGGATGAGGACAGTTCTTTGAGTGTTCAAGAAAAGGCTTGAAAGCCCTAAAATACCTTGAAATCAGCATTAACCTTGTGTATGGCTAAGAGGGCATAATTCATGAGAATCTTGGAGTGCTCCATATTTGAGCCAGGGTGCCTTCTTTGTGTTTCTGGTATCCACCGAGCTGAAAGGTGAAATAACCTAAGACACCGGGTTGAAAGGCCTAATAGGGCTCATGGCTACAAGCCCTCCTAAAACCCTAGGGTTTTGAGGCAGCGATAGAGGAAAGAAGGGTTGTGCTAGGACAAGAACCCTTCCTCGACTTTAGATAGTGGTTCTTAAGCCAACTAAGCTAACTCACACCCCTGCAACAAGGTTGGGTAGAATAGAAGGTTGACTAGTCTTTAGAGGAATAAGGCTAGATGGTGCATGTGAAGAAGGAGCACCAAGTAATGCTTGGTAGCAGTAAATTTGCAATGATAGCAGGGTTGTTAAAGTGAACCAGGGGTGCCTCAAAAATAGAGGACCTATAGGTTGTAGGGTGAAGGAACTAACACCTTAGGAGTTCTCAAGACAAGGACTAATATCAATGAGATTGTGTTTTCTCATTCCAACCCTCGTGCTATCAATATACTGAAGATTTTCACAAGATAATCATCAGAACGGGTCACATAGAGGCCAATAAGGAGAAGGTAGCCCGATATCTTAATGGGTTACGACCGAGCATTCAGGAGGAGTTAAGCCTAGTTAGAATGACCACCATTGAGGATATGTATCAATTCGCTCTGAAGGTGGAAGAGAAGCTGAACAAAAGATTTGATGGCAAGCAAAAAAGACAAGGAGGTCAAAGCAGAGGGGGAAATGGAAGACCTTCAGGAAGCCGAAATGATGATGAAAAGAAAAGTGAAGATGTGGGTACCAGCCAAAGCCAAAGAAATGACAACTTCTACCACCCTCATGATCAAAACAGTGGTGATCAAAGAGGTAGATGATGAGGGAGACATGGACAAGGATCTGGAAGAGGTGGTTTCAGAGGAACATGTTTCCAGTGTGGTGAAGAAGGGCATCAAGCCTATTAATTTCCACAACACCAAGGAAGAGTAGACAAAAGTCTAGAAGGTCATGGAAGGGTTGGGCATGCAGATGAGGAGGCCCAATCTAAACATTCAGATGATGCTTTGAAAGGGGAGAAGCCCTAGTGATTAGGAGAGCCATGGTGAGGGAAAAGGAACTAGAACAAAGGAAGAATCTATTTCGTACAAGGTGCAAGTGTGAAGGAAAATGTTGTGATGTCGTTGGCCGGTGGAAGACTTGATAATGTGGTGTCAAAGGAGATGGTCACAAAGTTGAAGGTGAAGGAAAGAGCGGCGCATATCCGAGTATCAGATTTCTGGTTGCGGAAAGACCACAAAGTTTGGTCATTGGCGGTGCCTAGTAAAGTTCAAGATTGGGAGCTACCATGATGAGGGTACTCTATGATATCATCCCCATGGATACATGTCACATGTTGTTGGGGAGGATATGGCAGTTCGATAGGCGAGCTATACATGATGGCCATGGAAACACTTATTCCTTGACAAAGGATGGGGTTTGTCACAATTTGAAACCCTTGAAGGAGACCGAAGAAAAGGTATGCATTAGTGCTAGAATTTGTTATGTAGATGGAAGAATTTTTTTAGAAAGTATGAAGCATGAGCATGTGTGTTATGCATTGATTCCTAGAGTGAGTAAGGAGGATAGTGAGAAGGTTCCAGAAGAAGTTTCTGGGATGTTGGATGAGTTTCAGGATACTGTTTCTAATAATTTACCTGAGGGTTTACCGCCAATAAGGAAGATAAGTCATCAGATTGACTTGATTCTTGGAGCCAGTTTTCCAAATAAGGCAGCTCATAGAATGACTCCAGCAGAAAATGAGGAGTTGAACAAACAAGTTCAAGAGTTGTTGAGAAAGGGTTTGATATGGGAGAGTTTGAGTCCATGTGCAATACCTCATTACTAGCACCAAGAAGGAATCG
>VDFB02096377.1:12991-89143 GCA_007258455.2 Sequoia sempervirens | reverse complement strand
TCCATCTATACATGGATTCTCTAGACAACCAAGTTAAGGTGCCGCCTCCATCTATGGTTCTCCTGACAGCCTATCTCTAGATGCCGCTCCATAGGGTTACTCATGCAGAGTCGTTAACCTTTCATGAAGACAAGGCAATGACCTTGCCAACCACGGCCTTCTCAGTCCCCTTTAGTTTGTGATAGCACTAATAGGCAGACGAGGCTTCACAATTATCTTATTAATTTTTAAACTGCACCCATGATTTATGACTTAGGTTATCACTGATTACACTAACTCTATGTGGGTTACCCTGACAGCCCCTTTGTGCCCCGGCCCCCACTAGAGCCACTCTCTCTAGACACTCAAGCACAAAATATCCAACTCAACAGGATTGCACCACAAGAGATACTGAAACAATCAAATAGTTCATCCGCGAGGCTTAACCATCTCGCCAAAACCCACATGTATAACATTCACAAATGGTACAATCCAAATGTACATTAACCAAAACCAGAACATAAGAACAACATCAAATTACAAGATTGAAAATAAACAAGTGTCCCCCACCTCTGGAAGTCCTAAACACAACTTAGGTTCCTATAACTGGAAAAGTTAACTCTAGGGTTTTCCACATGACCTAAACCCAAATCAAAGAAAATCAACTAAAATAAAATAAAATAAATAATCTTGAGAGTGAGCAAATCATAGAACAATGCCAACAACTCAATAAACTTCACCAAAATCGTAAATCAACATCTCAAGAAAGTTCGATAAAATTCAAAGCTTAATTTATTTCTAATTTACAAACCTACACTATAACGTTGCACTATTCAATTTATTTATAATCACATAGCTTATTCCTAATCTTTTCAATTTCACTATATTATGATAACTTGTAAAAATTATTATTATAATGAATTTACAATCCCAACATATATATATAAAATCAAATATTAAAAAAAATTCATTATATAATTTGGCAATTAATTTATTTATATATATATATATACTTATATATATATACTTATATATATATAAATATATATATATATATATATTAAATAATATAATATATATATATATATAAATATAAATATAAAATAATTCACAAAAAGCACAAATTAAAAAAAACGAATTTAATTAAAACTAATTAAAAAAAGAACAAACAAATAAATTTTTAAAAAGGCCCGCATTAAAGCCAGCGCCCACAGTACATAGTATTGTGGGCCGTGGGGGGTATGCAGCCCCCACTGGCTACGCCCAGCAGCCTCGGCTGCTGTGCGCAGTCAGTGGTGACTACGTACTGCAGCCACCACTTGGGGCCCGTGGACGGTACGGCCGCAGCCGACCGTCCACCCCCCATAATATAAAATTTAATTTTAAAATTTAAATTTTATTTTATATATATATTTTTTAAAACTATAACTTTTAACATATTTCCTCTGGTACGAAATACGAAATGGATTCGTACTAAACACAATTAAAAATTCAAACAAAATTATTCAATAACTAAAATTTGAAATTTGAAATATGAATAACCCCCTTTTTTTTTATAAATATATATTTTTTAAAAGAACATTATATATATATATTTCATAATATAAAATAAACACTGAGGGTAAAATGGCTTTCTATAAAATTGGGTATTCAAATTTAACACACTAATAATATAAAGAAAATGATTTTTCCTTTCACAATAAATTTCATAGTTAAATTAGATTGACGAAATTCCAAAAATGATTTTCACTATAATTTTTATAGAAAAATTCAAACGTTTATATCAAACAACTTTCAATCACAAAAACCTCTTTCCAAGAAAACATAGAGAATTGATTTTCAAAAAACACAGCAACCAGATTTCGTTTATGGAAGAATAAAATAATAATAACTTAAAAGAAGAAAACCTGGAGACCTTCGTTCGATGGAGAATCCAACACAATAATCTTCTTTCGAACGTAGAACCCCTCTATAGCTTCCTCTCGATTTCCTCCTGCAGCTCTATTTTCTGAATCTATCTTTCTTCAAAACAATTATTTTACCCAGAAGCACAAAACCCCAAAACTATTTTTCTTTTACAGATCAAAACAACAGAGAAAAACCCCTGTCCGAGAATAATTTCCTCCTCAAAATAATAAAAATAAAATAAAAATCAATAAAGCTCTTCTGCTTTCTTTTCTCAAAATCCTCTTTTTTTATTGGTCCTTTTTCCAGCTTTTAAAAGCACAACTTATCTACAATTTTTAATTAAAATAATTTATTTAATCAAGATATTATCTACACATAATTTTCTAATTTAATAAAAATATAATATTTAATTATCCTCATCAATATTAATTTAATTTAATTTCTTGCATTTTAATTAATTAAATATTTTTTAATTACAATAATTAATTTACTATTTTACCAACCTATAATTAAATCAAGTAACAATGCAACGTTAATTAATTATCTTATAAAATAAGATTAATTAATTAAACACTAACCATAAATAAAATGAATACTCAACAATCAAACTACACAATAAGGACAAAACTTCAGTCATGACACAACGACTCACAACAGACGATGGACTTGGGACGGGGACACTTCCAAATCTACTCCCTTTTTCAACATTTTATCCGTTGGGTAAATTTAATGCTCACCCTGTCCTGCTGAAGCAGGTGGAATCGAGACTTATTCCTGCAATCCTGCATACCAATAAACGTCAAGTAACACATGTTTACATATATAATCAAACATCCTATCGTGAGAAGGAATTGCAGTGTAGCAGGACACCGTAAACGAGTGGTGCTACACTGTCCTCTCACCTAAGCTATTCTAACAATTACAATATCAATGATAAAATAACATTCTAAATAAACAATCATAAGATAACATGATTACTTATCAACTGCATCATAATTTAATACTAAATCCAATTAATATCATCATACAATCATCACATCAAAGTAAATAACATTACTGAAAGATTATTGAATAAGCAAATAATCCAAACAATGCACAGAGTATCATAAATCATACTAACAATATCAAATGTAGCAAACAACTAAACTATGCATCCGCACACACCAGGTCGGTGAACTAATCACCATCACAAAATAGTATCACACTAACATATAAAAGCAACCAATAGTAGTAAATAATTATGTCGAAACATGGGGGTATTCACGCGGTGTTTCACGGTATATGATCATCTTCTTCCATAGGATCATTAACTTCAACTTCAATATTCACAGCTCCATGTTCATCTGCTTGCAAAACCACATTCTTCGGGTTGTGATAATCCATAGCATGTGCCTTATGGCACTTACCTTTATAATAATGATAGACACAAATAAACCAAAGTCATGATCAAGTGATTTTTTTTATATATATATAAAATGATAAAACATATAAACATTTACAAATTCAATAAATATAAACACATATAATGAACAACTTACCAATGGACGATAATCATGCCCCCCTTCAACATGACCATGCTCCCTACAATGTTTCTTAGTTGTTGTGATTAAAATACGTCTCGTCTTTAAGCCTTTGTAATTATTGCAAGGATAATAACATTTCCCATCACCCTTTCTTTTCAATCTAGTCCAAAATCTATCAAGTGTCTCTTCATTTTTTTATGTACTAATATTATTTGACATGATTTTGTTGGATCTCAGTTGTGTTCATGGTTTGTTCTTGATGAAAAAATCACTTTCTTGGTTCTCATGGTCTAACAGTTTCAGATTTGGTCTATCAAGATCTTGATGCTTTGATATGATACATATTTGATTCTCTTAGCTATTACAGATGGTTAATCATTATGATTTAGGTTCATGTTGATTCTCATGAGAATTCAAGTTCAATATTATGAATGCTATTCTTTTGCAAATGATTATGATTATTGGACTGACAGTGTTGATAAGGTTTGGTTGAGGTTATTTAGATGGTGTTCATGGTGACAAGGCTCTCTTCAGCTTCAGATTTATGAATTTGTCACTTAACATGTTCAGGTATATTAATTCATGGCATATATAGTTATGGTTTCAGTTGGTATGACTTATTGTTGATAAACATGACACATTTCTTTGGTTCAGTGCTTCTATATATTGCTCCATCTCAGGTAGTTTGGTTATTATTTCAATTTCTCCATGAAACTTGGTTTAGTAACATCATTGTTGTCATGTTTCTAAAGCCATCCTGAACTCACAGTTTTTTTTTGAGGCATTGTATTCACTTTGGTTCTAGTATCTCATTTGGTTGATGGTTTTTCTTGGCTCACATGGCATATAATTTTTATCTTTTTACTTGGAGTCTCCTATGCTCAAGTCTTGACTTTATAGTCAGCTTCCAAAGGAAAATACTTATCCTTATTATTCGAAGCGCTCTCTTTTTGCTTATGATATTGATTTATCATTGGGCATGTTAATGTTTGTGGAGTTGTGGTCATCAATCGGGCTGAGTAGAAGAAGTGTTAGCACCTTTTGAGGATTTACAACTTTTGGTGGAAATTATATGTTGAACAATATATGAGCTGAGTCAATGTAGGAAGGCACAAATATATGAAGGTATTGAAATTGCAAATAAGATAAATGATGTTTAGTATGTGTTGACAACTTGTATACAAATTATGGAGGTAATGATAATGTTGACATTATTTATCTCTTTAGCACTTTAATTATTTATTTGAGTCACCTAAGCATAAAGTATTAGACAGTCAAAGGCTAAGAATAACATTGTACTGTTCATGACTCTTGTGGACAATAATATAGACGTGGATAGTGTGACTTGGCATTTGAGTTGGTAATAATATTGTTGGTGTTTTTAGTCATGCACACAGATTTCAAATGATATAAGATATCATTCCATTATGGACTTCAAATCTCATTACGATATTAAAAATTCATCGAATGACTTGAAAGAATAGGGAAAAATGATATTACATTTTCATTGTTTGTGGTTTGGAACCCTAGCCATGCCGCCGCCATGAAGGAAGTGTAATTGTTGAATTGTTCATTGCAATGGCTTTGATAGGAAGCAAAATCAGTGGAGTATGGAAGCTATGCATAATGTGCTTCATTGGCTAAGAGCTTGAAGGTGGAAAAAGATTCTCTAGTGTCTCAATAGATGGATTAGTAAATTCATCACGACAAAATTTCATGCACTATTTTTTATTTTGTTTTCTTCAAAATATCAAGTAAACCTACCTATCTTTATTGAATTCTTTCAAAGGGTATTCAAATTCAAGGTTGGTCTCAAAATCTTTCCATCATTTGGTGTTTACATTTAGCAAATAATAGTTACTAGTTTTCTTGCTTGAATCAGAAAAGGTATAAGCATTTTTATGTGTTAGAAGTTAATGCATTTCAGTTACTAGTAAAATAAATCATGGCCTGATAAAATAATGAAGATCTATGACTTTTGGTTGCTAGGTAGTCGTGCATTTTGAAAAATCTATCAGTTTCATTGTGGACTCATTTCATTCATTACAAAAATGATGGATTCTAAATATAGAATTTTTTAAAATAGTTTCAAATGGCTATTTTGTTTTTAATGAAGATCTGGGTTTTGTAAAAACTATTGCAGTTTGAAAAGGGAGCTTTGATTTATTCTTGTCATAGTTTATTGCAGCCTACTGTACAGGCATTACTCATGTTAATCCATCATCTGCCAATCATCATTCTACTTGTTCATATTCTAAAAATAGAATGGGGGGTTTCAGATTCCTTTGAAAAATGAAATCTATGAAGATTTTTTGGTTGGCAGACCTATATTTGAAAATATATATACCTAGTTTTTTATCACTGTGAAAATAAGTAGATGATTCTTTGATATCATAACTTACTGTTGTATGAAAAATGAAATTGTGAAAAAGCTCTATTATAAAAGTTTGAAAACATGATGCAGAGTAATATTATAAAAAAAAACCTTATTTATTTAATATTTTAAGGATTCATGTTGAATCTTTAGGGTATTAGATAGAGAGGTATGTGTGAGCTAAATGAAACAGAGAGATCCTCTGTGTTATTGTAATTTGATAATCTGAAAAGGGGTTGGTGCTCCTTGAGTGGGTGCTCAGAAATTGGCTTGTAAGGCATTGTAAGCTGTGGTTTTTGAGGTTAAGCTAGTGAGGTAGTTTAGGAGTGGTTTTTCTACCCCAAGAGGGTTTTCCACTCAACAAATTCTTTGTCTTATGGTGTCTTTTTTTTGATGTCATAATGCTTCTTGATTGTGATAATTTTGTGAGTATCAGTCTGCACATTGTTGAATGTTAGTATCCTCATCTCTGAAAACGGTTATACCAAATTGTCTTGCACAAGTGTTCTATCATTGTTGAAAGTTCTGATTCAATAAAAAGTATTCATTTGATTTATAACTCAAGAATTGTTATAATGTACTTAAAGTTTTTCTTGTGTCATTCTGTTGCATTGTTGTTGCAGTGTCTTATAAAGCTGCATTGAAATCAGTTGGTTAAGAAGTGATTCAATAATGTTGGTCTTCATTTACACAGTCTTATGAGTTGTACCTATATTGTCATCATGCTTTGTTTGTTAAACATTGTTAGTCACAATTGTTTTGGAAAATACAAGATACCTCACTCAAATCATATTGTCTTAAGTTTTCTAATGGATTGAGTTGATGTTGTCATATCTTTATTTACCCCTTTTCATAAATACTTTCAAACTGATTACTCTACTCTATTGTCAAAGAAAGGATATCAAAATTAAAAGTCTTGGTCGAAGTTGAATAAGGTTTAGACATTGATTCACCCCCCCTCTCAGTGTCTGTCCATGACTCCAACAAATTTTTCTTTACCAAGCTTGAATATTTAGATCTTCAAAAAATATCAAACTCACACTCCAATAATTTTCATTCATAGATAGGTAACAAAATATAATAATTATGATATTTTACACCAAAAAAATTTGGCATGCAACCACCCCTGCAAAAGAGAAGATAGTTTGAAGTTAATGACCCCAAAAAACACTCTAAAATGCTAATTCCAAAACTTATTAAATTATGATTTTACTATGATTTCCAACTGTTAGACTCCTAAAATCAGAATATTGAACTTGCACAACAAAATCTGAAAATGAACAAGTCTAAAAAATGAAATCTGATGAGATGTTTCTTTAAAATATGATTTTCAAACCTGGAGGTACAAATCTGACTTCAAAAATGAATTATGGGAAAGGACAATGACTACCCTCAACCTGGCGATAGCTTCTTGAATTTTTTCTGATTTTTCCCAAGAAAATCAACCTTAGTTCTCCACAAACTGTCATAAGTATAGAAAATTCACAAGCAAAGCAAATTTGTAAGTATAACAAAACATTGTCGCAATAAATAGTTGAGCTCACTTTTTATTTCTGTTGGCCTCAATTTTGAATTCACATGTTCGTCAAAATTTCAACGAAAACTCTTTCTCATAATTTTGACAAAAAAATAGGTTTTTCAAAATTTTGACGAACGTTGGGGATAAAATAAAAAAATAAAAAAATACACATTAAATATCACTAGTACCCGACAATACATCTAATTATCCATCTTTCATAAAAAAATTTCATCAAATTTTGCAGTCAAATGAGTTAGTGTCATAAGCAGTCTTCAGTTCTATTACATTTTTCATCTTCGAATTAGTCAGAGCACTCAACAATGCTTCCTTAGCCCTGAAATTGTACTCGGCTTCCTTAATCTCACTTGCAGTAGAAGGACCATTCTATGGGATGATATACCTATTCTTTGTAATTGTCCAGTAAGGTTAGTTTCACCAAATCTCAAACTATCCTTCTTATATGTCACCATCCTGGATCACCTCAAGCTATTAAACTTCTTATGAGGAACCTGCTCTGATACCAATTGTTGGAAACACAAGGGAAGGCAACTGAGAGGGGGGGTGAATCAATTGTCACATAAATTATACAAATTAAACTTATTCTTAGATCTGATATATAAACATGAAAGCATAAACAATCACCACATCAAAAACACACATAACACCAAGATTTTTTACATAGAAACCCTATTAGGGGAAAACCCACGGTGGAAGTTAATCCACAAGATTATACCCTAATAAAAGTATAAAATTATTATAAATGAGGAATGCACATGCATTTAGGCACATTGCCTAGAGCTCGCTACTCAAATACAAAAGGCTTATTTCCCAAAGGAAGACTCGTTGTCTTACAATAACATTTGGATTACATCTAGAAGATTTTGAATTGAGAAAATAACATCTTCTAATGCTTGATTATAGTTCTAGTTAAGCACATAAAAACTTTCTTTTGCTCACTCTTCTTCACACTTTACTTCCGCCTTTGAAAGATTAGAACATTATTTGCACACAACACTCAACATGCATCACACACCATGCCTTCAAATGGTATAAACAATTGATCATATATATCTACAACCAAGGATAACATTAAATACATGTCGTCCCAACAAAATATAAAACGTGTACAAAATGTTGGCCCAATTCAATAAACAATTATCAATGTGCACCAAACAATGTCGGCCAAAACATAGTAAGGACCCAAAACAATATGTCTTGAAAATGAAACACTTTAAAAAATTATACCTCAAATATCTGCAACACGCTACAATCACCCTGTTGGCCATGATCATGAAAAACATGAACTCAACAAAGAAAATCACCAATCATGAGCACAACGATCAATGCAGACCAACAAAACAGATAGAGCATGATCTAGAAACATCCACAAGCATCATGAATCGCCATATAAGCATCCACAACAAATAAAATTACTAGAATCACACCATCTTCTTTCAGGAACACCAACTAAAGCACTAGAACATATTTTAGAACATAGATACTCATAACTTAATCAAATCTTCACGCAAACCTCTAAAACTTCATGTGGATAAACTAGATATACTTGTCAACAAACCCTTTAATCCACAACCTCTTATCATCAATATACTGAGCTAGCAACCATGTTGAGCTTCATTGCATCACTGACAACCTGGACCACCGACAACCTGCAACTTATTTTATTACAATTTTCTCAATATCCTCAACATATACAACCTTAAAGACATTAATTCCAAAAGTGTTGACATCAATGACAACCACATATCAGCAATATCCAACACCCATGTATCATTATTTTTCAAAGATTCCATTTCTTCATCCATAGCAATCTTCCAGGATTCTACATCATTCATACTAGTGCCTCTTCTACAGATATGGGTTCATTCATGTTAGTATTCAAAGCAAAAATACATCTCTAGTCATTAAGTGAATACCTTTCAGGTGGTTGTCTATGCATTGTAGACCTACGAAAAAGTTGAGTTGGATGTTCTTCCTCCTTTTATGAAGATCAAAAGCTAGATGAGCTCTCCTCAACTTCTTATCTATCCTTGGGACTTGATTCAACTTTCTCAGGTGTAGAAGGAAATTGAATCACATCTTCCTCTTTACCTATTTCTGGCTGCAATGTAACAAAAGAAGGCTTATTTTCTCTAAAAAATAACACTTCTACTATGTATTACCTTCTATTTAACAGGATCCCAAAGCTTTTATCCTTTCACACCATAACAATATTTGATGAATATACATTGCATAGCCTTGTTCTCCAACTTTTTTTGCTTTTCCTTTGGCACATGTGCATGTGCCTCACAACCAAAAACTCTAAGATTTTTTAGTGAAGGATTGTGACCCAGCCATGCCTCTATAGGAATCTTATCAACAAGAGTTGATGTAGGAGACCTGATAATCAAGTAACAGGTAGTGGCAAAAGCTTTAGCCCAAAACCTTTTTTCTAGGCCAACACCACTCAACATAATCCTAGCCTTCTCCATCAGTGTCTTGTTCATTCTTTCTACAACTCCATTCTATTGTGGAGAATACAAAGTTGTATTATTTCTATGAATACCACAATCTTTACAAAATCTATCAAAATCATTAGAGAAAAATTCACCACCATAATCATTCCTCAAACATTTTATTTTCTTTCCAGTTTGCAACTTAACCATTGCTTTAAACTCTTTAAGTCGACTGAAAATTTTAGATTTACTCTCTACCAAATATACCCATGTCCTACGATAATCATCAATAGATGAAACATAATATGTGGATTTACCAATTGAAGGAACATCTACAAGACCAAATATATCTGAATAAATAAGATCCAATACACCACAAAATTTATGAGAACTTGAGTAAAACTAAACATGGTTTTGTTTTCCATGAATGCAATGCTCATAGAAATCAAATTCAGGATTACAATTAGACAAAACTTCAAAAAGGTTTTTATTTTTTAGGGTCCTTAGATCATTTTCTCTAATGTGGCCAAGTTTCTGGTGCCATAACATAGTTTTCTTTGCAGGTAACTTTGTCTTAGAAGAAAGAGCACCCTTGGGTACCCATAAGCCATGACCATCTGTTGAAAGTGAAATCCTGACTTCTTCTACAAACTTTTTTTTCATAGAAGTACTATTGCACTCAACAGTGCATGCATCAAGCTTATACAATGTCCCATATATGACACATCTAACAATCACCATAGCACCTCTAACCATCTTGCATCCTGCATCATAAAATACTACGTGCACACCTGCATCTATTAGTTTGCTCACAAATAGAAAATTTCATGCTAATCCAGGGATATGTAACACACTAATAATCCTTTTTATTCTACCATCAGGAAACTTTATTTTAAATTTACCATGACCAATAATGTCTAAATGAGAATCATCAACCAAGTACACTTTACCTCCATCAAATTCTACATATTCACAAAATCAATCTCTATTAAAGGTCATATGAAAAGATGCACCCGAGTCAATTAACCAAGCATCATTACATGCACGAGTTGCCAAAGTTGCAATAAATATGTCACCATCTTCCTTCTCTAAATCAGAATCAAAATAAAATTTCTTCATTTTCTTCTTCTTTTCTACTTTTCATTCCTTATGAACATGTATAGGCTTACCATAGTTCCAACAAATAACTTTGGACTTTCCAGGAGATTTAGATCTCCCCTTGGACTTGGATTTGTCTCGCTTCTCATTCTTCTTGCCTTTTTCCTTAGGTATTCCATGAACATTTAGGGTCTCATTGGCAGTGATGGATACCTTCCTCCTCATCTCTTCAGAAAGAAAAGAACCCACCACATCTTTATTATTCAATATAATAGAAATACTCCCAATAGCCATAACAAGAGAATCCCATGAATTGGGCAAAGAACAAAGAAAGATTTAACATTTATCCTCCTCATCCATTTTGACACCAACTGATGCCAATTAATCCACTAATATATTGAATGCTTCTAGGTGGTTGTGATTCATCCACCCTCTTCCATTCTCAAGGAGTACAACTTCTTCCTCAAGAAAATCTTTTTCACTAAAGATTTGGCTTGATACATCTCACCAAGCTTCTTCCATAGTTTCTATGTAGAGGTCTCTTCATGGAAATTAATTAAGATAGAGTCTTCCAAGCACAATTTTATTAGACCCTTGGCTTTACATAATATCATATTGAGCAGATTGAGTAGGATCTGCAAGCCTTGAAACATTCTCATCAACAACATACCACAGATCTTGATCTATCAATAGATCCTCCATCTCTAGCTTCCACATCTCAAAATTATTTCCAAAAAAAAATCCACCTCTATTCTCCTTGATGGACTTGCCATTTGAAAATTCTTGTTACAAGATCACAAAGTGTTTTTTGCACAAGCTCCCACTCAAATTTAGATTAGTTCAAAAAAATCAACAAACCACAACTGAAACCAAAGGTGATCAAGCTCTTATACCACTTGTAAGGAAGTTAAGGTAGCGAAATAACTTCCTACACTAATCTTGAGAGGAGAAAAATTAAAAAAATTATACATCTTTAACAGTTATGAAAAACTTAAATAGAAATAAACACAAATATCATGCATACCACAACACAATGATTTATGTGGGGAAAACCCTTTTGGGAGAAAAACCCCACTCCAAAAGCCACCCAATATATTATTTAGAAATAAAAAGATTACAATATACTTGCAAAGCAAGCTTCTCATAGGAGTATCACCACTAGAGATCAAGAGACAACATGACTGCTATCAGACTCTCAGAATACACCCTCATCTACATACATCCCATTCACTTATAACAAGTTTTTTGGAACCTTCTAGAGTTAGGGTTTTTACAAGGTCATTTTTCATTTGGCGTGTTAATGAAAAACCTTGACATGTGAATAGGAAAAAACCTTGATGTGTGCGTGGGAAAAAACCTTGATGTGTCAATGAACAAAAAAGAATTTAGGGTGATGCCCTGAACCCCATATCTTGCTACAAGTGTACAATATTTGCATGATGAGTTGCTACATACCAACATACATCCTACCAACAATAAACCATATATAATTGCAAGTTTGAGACACATTTTCCCAACATAAAAATCTTATTCAAGGTCTAGCGTAAATATGCTTCTTTCCTTCACAAATCAGCTCCAACTTTATTTAATATAAATATGATTTGTCTTGTAGTAACAAAAAAGGTAGCCTTTTCCTTGCTTGTTTGGATAATTGACATTAAAGCTAAACTAATGGTGTCTTGGATTGGTGTTGTAATGTGTTGTACACATTCACACTGTTCTATGACCTTTATTTAACTAAAACATGGCTTAATTGATCTTTTGCAAGGGTGTTGTAAAGTGTTGTAACACACTTTCACACTTTTCTAAGATATATTTGCTTAATTAAGCCTAATGGTCCCCTTTTGATTGAAAATGCACATAATGTGTACCTTTTCTAAGTGTTGTAAAGTATTTTAAAGCAATTTTGCATTTATCTAGGTGGTCTTAATTAATTGTGGTTAATTGGAGTTATTAACTCCCTATTTAGGCCTTAATTTTGACACCTCTTGAAGATCTATCCCGATAATCATAAATTAAATAACAAATTATTTCATTGGGAAAAAATTGGTCCTGGTAAGTTGAGCGAAGACCCATTCACCTTTGATAGTGAATGGGTCCTCCCTTAATACGACCCCCCTTTCTTAGTTGATTTGGAATGGGTTTTTGGCCTTCTTTCAGTCCCTCAAAGCTTGGTCCTAGAAACTTAGCTAGGACCCATTCACCCAAGATGGCAAATGGGTCCTCCCTTAATGAGACCCCTATTTTTGAATTTCATTCTAGCAGGAATTTAATTATCTTGTTTTCTAGATCTAGTGTTGGTCTTAGTTCTTTGAGTTTTGAGGTTAATCTCCTAATTTAGTATAATTAAGGGGTTAATTCACATTGTTTCTCCTAACACAATCTAGCAAGCATTCAAGCATTCAAGTGATCAAGCATTAGAGAATTTCAAAGGCATTTTCAAGGAATTTCAAGGAAAATTTCAAGTGTTTATTGTAGCAATTCAAAGTCATATCATCATGTCAAGGGTTTAATGCATTCATGTGTGTTGAGCTAAGAAGTTAATGTTGCATTGAGGATCTATTTATAAAGCATCATCTTACATCCTAGATCCACATTCTTCATGGCTAATACATGATAGTTTGTAGATTTGTTCCAAGGTGACATCATTTGCATATTTCACATCATTTCATGCTTCATTTCCTTATTTAATCATTTGGTTTAATTACCTACAAGGGCTTTGGCTGAGGCAAACTCTCATTCACCAAAAAATCAACAAGTTTTTCTTGCACTTGAGTGTGTGATTGCAGAGTTATAGGTTGAAGATCAAGTGGAGCAAGATAGTCAAAGTTGCAAAGTTGAAAAAGTTATCATTCAAAGTGCAAGATCATAGAAAGAGCTCTACAAAATTGAATACTACCTTCCAGAACTTGATAACAGGGATTTCAAGAGTGCAAAAATCAATGTATAGGATCTTGAAATTAGTTTTCTGAAACCCTAAAAGGACCCATTTTCCACTGAAGGAAAATGAGTCCTCAACTCAAAAATAACAAATTTTTGGCTAGGTACATAGCTTTTTATGCTCTAAAAACATCCCCCATAGTTGCTATAACAATTAGGTTGCACTTCTAGTTGTTATTATCATCTTATTTTGCATAATTTAAGCGATTAAGGTCTTAGAAAAATAAGTGGTCCATCACATTGCTCATGCATTTGGGTGGATCCTATTTTTCACCTAATCATTCCTTTCATAATATTTTTCTCTAGATCTACTACGACTCTACTCTTTTTCACTTATTTTTCATTGCTTACTTACTCCTAAAAAATCTCCACTTTATGCCTTATAAATACCTTCTTTATTTCCCAAAAGAAGCAACTCTTAGGATGTTGGCCCTATAGGAATTTATTTATTTTATTTTATTCTTCATTTCCCAAGAGGAGCGAACATAGCAAGGTGGTCAGGTTGATTTAATCAACTTGTAACCTCTTCAAATTAGAATCATTGTTGTATACTAATCGCTTCCTTATAATCACATTTTAATTTCAAACTTGGGCACCAATAATCATATGTATCTCTCCTTTAAATTTGGTGATCAATCTCTTCAAAGAAAGCCGACCGACATCATGGTGTAAAGGGTTGTATTTATTTATTTTCTATAATACAAAGAGGGTTGGCCCGAGTATAACATAAATATTAATTTAAATTTATTTTCTAACATACCAATAAGAAAATAGAAGTCGACCAACATTCTTGAATAACCAAAAAATCATTTTTTTGGTCTCTTGAATTCATTTAGTGATTAGTGGCCTTTGGACTTATTTTAATTTCATCCACACCTTTGAAATCAATGACAAACTATCTTGTCCATGCTACTTTGACATTAATGACAATATTTCTAACAATCTCCCCCTTTGTCATTGATGGAAACACAAACATATTCCTCTCCTTTTGCACTACTCCCCCTTTGACATCAATGGCAAAGGGAAACTTATTATTTTCATAAAGAAAACTCCCCTAACTAGAATACCTCCTCTTCTAAATCTCCCTCTTTTTGTAACTCTCCTTCTGTGACAACAATAGCAATGAGATTCTTTAAAATATGCATTAGCTTGATCTATCTTTGATTGTTCTTCTCTACAAAG
The DNA here is from genome assembly GCA_007258455.2 of Sequoia sempervirens. Classification (NCBI taxonomy): domain Eukaryota; kingdom Viridiplantae; phylum Streptophyta; class Pinopsida; order Cupressales; family Cupressaceae; genus Sequoia; species Sequoia sempervirens. The sequence continues at coordinate 74,167 of VDFB02096377.1, read as the reverse complement.
CTGAAAGATATTGCATTGATTATGTCTCCCTTTCTCTACTTATCCCTCTTTGACATCAATGGGAAAAGGGCCTTTCTTCTTTATGGGGCGAAAATGTAATGCAATGGTAATCTCTCCCTGAAATCATGCTTCTCTTTACAAACTGAGTGATTCTTTTTGTGCATGGAGCACAATCATGGATTTTATTTCTCTTTCTCTTGTTTTCTCTTCCAAACTTTTGTAGGTTCTCCCTTTTTTTGGACACTATGGTATCCTCCTTTTTGTTAAGTCTAGGTGGTTTCACAAAACCACTTCTATAAAAGTGTGCTATGTGGCCATAATTGTTGCACTTGTAACATATAACATTGTAGTCCACTAAAGGAACACATGAGTTGTAGTCCCTACAAGTGAGAACCCAATATCATTCCTTACACATACTCTATATTCCACTAATTTATGACTAAAATAATTAGAATAATAACAATAACCATGAAAGGAATGTTGAAACCTATTCATTTGCACTTTTCTTTGAGGAAACCGTCTTATAAAATTTCCATTGTTGTCTTTTTTAGGACTACTAATTTTCTGAGTGATATTACTTTTTGTCTTCTTGGAACTATCACCATTGATGGAGCTTGACGAGGAAGCAAACCCGAGACACAGAAATACACTCACAAAAGAGAGAATAATATTTTATTCAGAAATATGGAACTTCTTACATGCAGAGGATCTCAAATCCCCAAGCTCTGTATTACATACAAATTATAGATTTATAGGAAATTACCCAGATCCCCTTTTCGCAGCATGCGAACTTCTTTTCCCAAAAAGTTACTCAAAATCAAAAAACAAACCCATAAATAGACCCATTTCGGTTTGGAACCAAAAACAACCTTCGAGATAAGATTTTTGGCGGTTTGGCGCCAAAATTACAATTTGAAATTCAAGTTTAAATTCCCAGATGAAAATTAGCACATTTCTAAAATATGCACCAATTTCCGGTAGCCATAACTTTTAATCCGACCGTTGGATCTTCAATGATAATACCTTTTCAGAAAGCTCTCGAAAAGACAATTTTCCACAAAGTAGGCCTTTGGTAGACTACTTTGGCATTTTCGCAAATTTTTAGGCCCATCCGGGATCATTTAGTGCCTCAAACTGAGCTCGGAAGGTTTTTCAGGGCAAAAAGCAGAAACTGGAACTTGAATAACTTTCAAGTCGTGAATGATCTTGACCTGATTCTTTCACCAGACTATGTATTTTTCCATCCTGAACCTTCCCATAAATTTTTGTCTTCCCACGACTTCAAATTCAAACCTGCTAAAAATAGCAGTTGAGCAAGAAAAGTAGAAAAACTGTTCTGAAAGTTGGAAACTCTTATTTGACGAAAAGGGTATCCAGAAATACAAAAACATCTACAAAAAGAAAACAACAGGAACAAAATTGGAAATCATCTTTTTGGGTGATGCAAGATTTCCCTCACACCACTGGATGCTCCTGCATCAGAGCTTTAGAGAATATTTGCATATCCTTTAGGCTTCTCCTCATTTATGTTCTTTGGTAACTCTGTAGCCTTAGAACTTGAGCCTTCTTTGGTAGTATTTTTATTTTCTTCAAAGAAAAGACCATTCTTGATGAAACATGATCTTTGAGAGTTGATAATTTCCTCCATGATTCTAGTGCTCTTTTTAAACTTCATGCTTTGATTTAATTGATCATTAGATTTCTCCCGATCTTTCCTCAAGGAAACAACTTCAAGCTCCAATTTCTCATAATACAATTCCTTTACCTTTAGTTGATCTCTTGCAAATTATTCTATTTGTTTTACTTCCTCAATTTTAATCTTTAGATTCATGATCATATTTTCCAATTCTTTAAGATTTTGAGATAATTTTCAATTTTGTTGTTCTCTTGGAGTTGTGACTTTAGTCTCAAATTTATTTTCTTGAGATTCTTAATCTTATGATAGGAAAAATGGAGTTCCTCCTCAAGATTCACTTCTTCATCACCTTTGATATGTTCTTTTAAATATATTTCTTATTTTCTTTTGCTTCATCACTTTTTTCTTCTATCCCCATGAAGATTAGGGTCTATGTAGGATAATGGAAATCCAAAAAGCGGTGATGTGAAAAAAGGCATTTTTTACTTACCTAGAAATGTGAAAATCTGCTTTGAATTTTTCTAGGCTTGGGTAGAAAGTACATGGTGCCATAGCAAGCACCAAAGAAAAACAAATATCCATTCAAAATGGATATCTATTTAAAATAGATATCTATTCAAAATAGATATATGTTCTAAATGGATATCCATTTAGGAAAGATATCTGTAATTTATTCAAATAATAAAAAAATTATTGAAAGTTATTATTGTATATTAATCTATATATTTTTATAATATATTATATTATATATTACAGATATCTATTTAGGAATGGCTATTCATAATATTAAAATCACAAAAAAAATATTGAAATTTATTATTATATATTACGAGCTTTTTTTTATATTATATTATATTATATTATATTATATAATAATAAAATATAATATAATATAACATAATATAATATATAGTATAATATATAATATAATATAGTATAATATATTAATATAATATATTATAATATAATACAATATATTATATTATATAATATCATATTATAATATAAAATATATATTATTATTATATATATATATATATATATTATATTATAATATGATAATATAATATAATATATATATGTATATATATCATATTATAATATATTATAATATAATATATATAATAAATATAAAAGCCCTCTTATTATACGGGGTAGACCCGAGCAATTTAAAAAATAATAATCTAAGACTAAACGGATATCCATTTCCCGCGTGTTAAATAAAAAAGGGTCGAATCATTTTATATATTATATTATATCATTTTATAATATTATTATACTATATATATTAATATATCAATATTATATATATATATAATATATATATATAAATATATATATATAAATAAATATATATATATCATTTTATAATATCATGTTATATATAAATGATTTTTGTTATAATGTAAAAACCCTTATATAAGTCAGTCTGGGTCAAACTCGACCAAATTAAGAAAAACAACTTAAACTAAATGGATATCTGTTTCCTATGTATTAAATCAGAAAAAGGAAAACCCAAGTCATTTTCACTGTGCTTTTTCCCTGCTGTATGCATTGGAGCAACACAAAGACTAGGATATTCATTTTCCCTTGGGATTTTTTGCTCAAATCACCCATGTCACAGGTAGGTATGAATTTTAATGTCTTTTTTCAAATTTTTTTAGTTTTACATTATTTTTAAGCATTTTAGTCAAAAATAGGTTTTTGAATAGGTTTTTTTTGCATTAAAATGATTGTTAATTTTGAAATTTTTTATCATCAAACAGGCTTAACAATGGCCGAGAATCCCAACCCTAGTCAAAATGAAAACCCTGCCTAGCCAAATCCTCCCCCACCACCAATTTCTCCATTACAAAACGTACCCACTAAAAATGAATGTATCCATAGGAATTTAAATCAATTGAGAAACATATGTTGGATATATGAGACACTCCCTAAGCTCTCTGATATGAAAACTACACTAGAAACAATCATTTCCAATGTTGAAACTCTCACAAACTAGCATAATAGGTTTGTAGAGTGGCGAGAGTCCTAGAGGAAACATTATGCCAATGGTTTATCATATGATTAAGTGAGGGAACTTGACATTATCAAAGCACAACTAGCCTAGCTATTTATCAATCCCAAAACTGGACAACCTATAGATGTGTTGAATCCTAAATTTTTGATTAAATGGTGCACACATCGAGGTATTCTAGAAAATTTCTAGAAACATTAGTGGATGGTTTTTGATAAACCACCCAACCACAATCTTGATGCCCCACAATATTTTCTACGAAAACAATATGATGAGTTTTTCCTAGGTAAGCATGTCAACTACTTAAATATGGGAGATTTCCAAGGTGTGGGTAGAGGAATGCCTTAGGATAGACCCAAGGCACATCAAGTAACCCCACTTCTTCCTACTCCACCTATTGCTTCTCCAACTCCAATACCCTACCTAGAGATTGTTGTATATGTAGGCAATCAAATTATTTTGGCCATACATGCATTGAATGATCATTTTATCACACAAACCTCACATGTCGTGTAGTCGCATGATGGTGATGCACTTGTTGCATCCCTTCATGATGGTGATGCACCTGTTGCATCCCATCATGATGGTGATGCACCTATTGCATTCCATCATGATGGTGATGCACCTGTTGCATCCCATCATGACGGTGATGCACTTGCTACATCCTATAATGATGTGATGCACCTAATGCATCAATTGCTATTGGTACACCCTCCTCTTGAAACATATTTGTGTGCCCTATTACTATATTATGTGCCAAAATATATTTTTGGGTCCCCTTTGACAATCTAGTGAGGCTCTAATGGACACATCTGACTATGATGTCCATGATATGTTGGATGTAGGAGATGAGAGCAAAAAGTGGAGCATTTCCAAGAGAGACATTAGGTGGAAGAGATGATGTTGAAGCACCAATAAGACTTAAAGTATTTTCATAGTGCATTTTATATTTTCTCTCATATTTTATAAGAGATATTAGTACTAATATATATTTATGTGCCAGAATATTTAATAGTTACTGATAGAGGATCAAATTTCACAAGTCCAGGAGGCTACTCAATCGACCATTTCATTTGGCCTATAGACACAGTCTATGACCTATCATTTAAATTGTTATTTAGATGTTAATTTTTTAAATCTACTATCTTTAAATATACGTGCATAGATTGATAGTTTAATGTATTCTTGTCTTTTTATGCAGCAACCTGGTACTTTTACAACCATGTTGACTGCTACTAGCACATTGGAAGAAGCATCACAACAAGTATATGTTTTTTTATATTCTCAACATTATTATTATATGTAAATGTGCATTTAAATTGTGTTACATTCTTATCATTTTTTATATAGGAAAGTATTTTAGCTGGTTCATCCATCATGAGCCCATCTACAAAAAATGTACACGCATCACAACAAGTATGTGTTTATTTTATAGTGCAGATATATACATTTAGATAGGAGTAGATATATGTTTAGTAAATATGATTATTTTTCAACAAATATATATTAATTCGTATCAATTATATTTTACCTGCTATAGTGCTCTGCTTGATTCAACAATGTGACAAATCTAGGACCATTTTGTTATACGAGGACTCCTGATCATCCTAAGGGACAATCATATGTAGATCGTCTTACAAAAAAAGAGCAAGACTTGAAGTAAATAAGAATTGCGTTTTTTATATAATATAGTGATTTTTATGTTAAATTGATAATTTCTAAATTATAGTATATATGTTTCTATTTAGTTATAGTGATTTTTATGTTAAATTGATAATTTCTAAATTATAGTATATACATTTCTATTTAGTAGTCTATCTTATCAACCATTCACATAATTAATATGATTTTTGGTTTGAATTGTTATTGTGCAGATAACTTTAGAGCCAACAAGTTCTTTGAGGAGGCTTGATTTTGATGATCTAGCATAGAATTAGGATTTGATAGAGATTGATACATTTATGGATTGATGGATCTTGAGATGGTATATATACCACAATTTGTAAAAATTGTTTTGAGTAGGTGTATATGCCAAATTTGTATATGCACAAACACAATTATTGTACATTTTAATATATAAGAATTGATATTCAATTTAATCTTTTCCTCATGTGAATGGCTTTCTACTTTGAAACTTCAAATTGGAATGTATCATTATTTTAGAATGGTTTAAAGTTATGATCAATAATATGTTATAGATTAACAAAATTGCATTTTAATAGAACTTATGAATTACAATTGGTAAATTCCATCTATGTCAGTGTTAAATTTGTTTTCCTTTGACAACTTCACCAAATTTTATGACCATTTATCTAATGTTATCACCAAATTTTATCACCATTCTTTGAATTTTGAGCTCATAGTGGTTATGTGGAAGCTTTAGGTAAAATTTAGCATTCTTGTTGCATTTTGAACACCCAATTTGATAATACACATAATTTAAAGCTCTCTTGAATGAATTTACATTTGAAATTATTTAGTTTTTTGAACTCTTGTAATGAAGTGTGTAGCTGATTTTTTTTCAAAAGAAGCTAAAATTAATGAAAAATAGTATGAGAAGCACTATATAATATTTGTTGAGAAGAATTGTTTGAAAAAATGCCCCAAAGAATTGTGGTCTCATAGACAAGGAAATAAAGATGAAAATAGTAGCTTATGACAATCTTATGGCATTGATTCTTTTGATTGATTAAAAACTTCAAACAAATCCCATACAACTCAATGAAATATATGTCATTAGAGTTGTAGTAACGGAAAAAGTAAAGCTTTTCCTTACTTGGTTTGATAATTGACATTAAAGTTGAGATAATTATGTCTTGAGGTGGTGTTGTAATGTGTTTTACACATTCACACTATTCTAGGACCTTTATTTAACTAAAACACGCCTTAATTGATCCTTTGCAAAGGTGTTGTAAAGTGTTGTAACACACTTTCATACTTTTCTAGGATGTATTTGCTTAATTAAGCCTAATGGGACCCTTTTCAATAAAAATGTGCATAATGTGTACCTTGTTTAAGTTTTGTAAAGTGTTTTAAGGAACTTTCACACTTATCTAGGTGGCCTTAATTGATTATAGTTAATTGGAGTTATTAACCCTCTTTTGATTCAAATCTAGGCCTTAATTTTGACACCTCCCGAAGATCTATCCCGACAATCATAATTTAATTAACAAATTATTTCATTGGAAAAAAATTGGTCCTAGTGAGTTGAGCTAGGACCCATTCGCCTTTGATGGTGAATAGGTCCTCCCTTAATAGGACCCCCCTTTCTCAGTTGATTTGGAATGGGTTTTTAGCCTTCTTTTAGTCCCTTGAAGCTTGGTCCTGGAAACTTAGCCACGACCCATTTGCCCAAGGTGGCTAATGGCTCCTCCCTTAATGAGAACCCCCTTTCTAAATTTCATTTTGTCAGGAATTTAATTATGTTTCTTCCTAGATTTGTTGTCGACCTTAATTCTTTGAATTTCGGGGTTAATCTCCTAATTTAGTATAAATAAGGGGTTAATTCACATAGTTTCATCTAATATTTTCAAGTGAGCATCCAAATACTTCACAAGAGCATTATAGAGCATTACAAGAGCATTTCAAGGAAAATTTCAAGTGTTTATTGCAGCAATTCAATACCATATCATCATTTCAAGGGTTTGATGCATGCATTCATGTTGTTGAGCTAAGAGGTGGATGCAACATTGATACTAGATCTACATTCTTCATGGCCACTACATGATAGTTTACAGATTTTTTTCACAAGACTACATCCAAGGTGACATCATTTACATATTTCATGTTCATGCTTCAATCTCATTCATTTCATAATTTGGTTTAATTACCTACAAGGGGTTTGAATGAGGCAAACCCCCATTCACTAACAAATCAACAATTTTTTCTACCCTTGAGTGTGTGTTTGCAGATTTATAGGTTGAAGATCATATTGAGCAAGATTTGGAGCAAGATTGTCAAAGTTGCAAAGTTGCTAAATTTGTCATTCAAAGTGCAAGATCACATAAAGAGCTCTACAAATTTGAATACAAACTTCCAGAACTTGATAGGAGGGAATTTAAGAGTGTAGAAATCAAGGAACATGACCCTAAAATTAGTTTTTGAAACCCTCAAAGGACCCATTTTCCATTGAAGGTGAATGAGTCCTCCATAGCTCAAAAACAACTTTTTGGCCAAATACACAACTTTTTATGCTCTAAAAACTTCCCCCATAGTTTCTATAACAGTTAGGTTGCATTTCTAGTTATTATTGGAATTTTATTTTTCCTCATAATTGAGTGAAACACATCTTAGAAAAATAGTGACTCATCATCTTGATTATTAAACATTTGCGTGCACACATTTTTTGGTGTTTCAAGAGTGTTCATTCAAAAGTAATATAATCATCTTGATAAAAATCAATGTCACTCAATGGTGCTAACACTCTATACAAACCATATGAGTGATGCAACCATCAAGAAAAACCATTACAACTCAATGACATTCATGCCATTAAAACCTTCAAGATTAATAACATGTCACTAGATCCCTCATGTAAAAGATATAAAATCATCATGAATAAGAATCACTATCTTTCAACCATGATACATAAACAAGAACATTATGTACACCATAGGGGTTTGATGCAACCTTCAAACAAAGTACTTACAAATCAACAAGATAAATGTTCATTAGATTGTTCATGTGAAATCTATACAATAATCATGTTCAACAAATAAGACATCACTCAACCATGATGCATGAGCAAACACTATATATGAACACCATGTATGAGTGTGATACAACCATTAAACAAACCAAATACAACTCTGTAACATGCATGTTATTTGACCTTCCACATGCAATTTGTATTATCGTAATACACAACAATGAATGTTGCTAACCATAATGCATGAATAAGAAAACTAGGCATACCATATGGGCTTGATGCACACTTTGCACAAAAGAAATAACACTCATATAATATTATCATATATGTCAATCAACCTTGATCACACAAAACTTGCTATATGAATTTGATGCAATCTTCAATAAGGCCTATACAATTCAATGACATACATGTAATTAGTACCTTAAAATCAAGCTTATCATACAAGTATATCTATGTCACTAGATCCTAGATACAAAATCCATACAATCATGTAGGAATCCTCAACTATGATTTATAAACAAGAACACCAAGAATGCCATATAAATGTAATGAAACATTTCAACAAAACCAAACATACAACAAAATGATATATGTCATCAATTCCTTCATGCAAATGTCATACAGTCATGTAGAAGCATCAATGTCACTCAACCATAATGCATGAACAAGCAACTTTCAAAAGATTCCATACAAAATAGTTTGTAACCATACTCTAAAATCCATACAACTTATTGGCATATATGTTATTAGAACTTTCACTTAAAAATTCATAATCAACATGCATGAATAAACAAACTAAGGAAACCATAATGAACACTAGTTATGATGTATGCTTAACACAAAATCCAAAATCAGTAGGATGTTGTCATATATGCCATTCAACCTAATGCATATGTCATACTCCATTTGAACAATCAAAGAGTCAATGTCATTGAATTATGATGCATAAATAAATGCATTAGACATGGCATAAAAGTTTGATGTATAATGAAATATAATCTACACCATTTAACCCTAATACATAAGTGCAATTGAAACTCAATGTCATACATGCCATTAGACCAAATTGACTCATCATGACACTTATTGGCATACATGTCATTAGACCAAACTGACATGCATGTAGTGTAAAGTTGCAAGGTGGTGTAACTTTTATTTTGTTCATCGTACGACCAAACCAATAGTTCCAACATGTTTGGATGGGTAGGTTTATGCTAGGTAAGGTCCTGTTTCACACCCAAACATATTGGAGTGGTCTGAGCTACAATGCACCAGTGACATCTTAAGAGACCAAAGTGTAAAAAGGGAAAAAGATTGACAAGTTGTTACTCAAAAACCGTGGCACTTAGAAACATTCTATCTGAAGGTATGGGATCATGTAGGGTCCCTCTATAATAACCTATCTTAGTTTTTGACATCTTTGAGCTGTTTTCCCGTGGTGTCAAGTTTTCAATTGATGGAAAAAGCGTCAGATGCATGCAATGTAAAGTTGCAAGGTGGTTTAACTTTTGTTATGTTCATTGTGTGATCAAACTAACAGTTCTAACACATCTATATGGGTGGGTTTATGCTAGGAAAGGTCATGTTTTAGACCCAAACATGCCAAAATAGTCCAAGCTACATTGTACCAACGAAGTCTCGTAAGAGACCAAAGTGCAAAAAAGTAGAAAATTTTGACAAGATATTAATAGAAAAATGTGGCACTAATAAACATTATTTCTAAGGATATGAGATCCCATAGGGTACCTCTACAATAACCTCTCTCAATTTTTGATATCTTTGAGGTGTTTTCCTGTGATGTCGAGTTTTAAGTTGATGGAAAAAGTGTCAAATGCATGCAATGTAAAGTTGCAAGGTGGTGTAACTTTTGTTCTATTCATCATGTGACCAAATTGATAATTTCAACACATTTAGATGGGTGGTTTTATGCTAGGAAAGGTCCTGTTTTGCACCCAAACATGCCAAAAAAGTCTCGGAGCTACATTGTACTGGAAAAGTCTCTTAAGAGACTAAAGTGCAAAAAGGAGGCAAACTTTGATGAGCTATTACTCAGAAACCATGGAACTTAGAAAAATTCATTTAAAGGTACATGATCAAATAGGGCCCCTCTATAATAACCTCTCTCAGTTTTTGATATCTCCAAGCTATTTTTCTGTGGTGTCAAGTTTTTAGTTGATGGAAAAAGCGTCAAATGCATGTAGTGTAAAGTTGTAAGGTGGTGTAACTTTTGTTATGTTCATCATGTGACCAAAATGATGGCTCCAACACATCTGGATGAGTGATTTTATGCTAGGAAAGGTCCTATTTTTCACCCAAACATGCTGAAATAGTCTGAGCTACATTGTACCAACAAAGTCTCTTAAGAGACCAAAGTGCAAAAAGGTAGAAAACTTTGATGAGCTATTAATTGGAATCCATGGAACTTAGAAACATTTAGTCTGAAGCTATGAGATCACATAAGTTTTGGAAATTAGTCTTAGCTTACTGGCATGATAATGACAACATTGTGTTCTCTTATCGACCAAATAGAGCTTCATCAGTGGGACTTTCTTAGTTGTCTCCCCGACAACCCGATAAGCCTTCATGTCTCACCTAACTCTTTATCAGCAAGACAATGCGTAGTTGGCAAGAATTCTCCCATTGTCTCCTCGATAGACCATTATCCCTTGTTGTGGTGTCATGTTTACATTATTGATGAGAGTAGCTCACTTTGGTAGGAGTTTTTGAGATGTCTCTTCGACATACTAAAACTTTGATGGAGTATCTTGTTAACAGGAGGTTGCACCATCATTGAGATATTGGAAAATGTCTACTCAACATTTTGATGAGGCTTCATTTCGAAGAGATTTGAATTATTTGCAAAGAAATTGTGAAATGTCTCTTCAACATGCTGATAGAAGTCCTGAATACTCTTGTCGATGTGACCTCAGCTGTTCATTGTGACTTTGGGAAATGTCTCTTCAACAAGTTGGTGAACCTCTTGAGTAGTAAAGTGGACATTGATGAGACATGTGTGTATCGGTGGGAGAAGCTGAAATATCTCATCGACATGGTGATGGACTTAGTTGTCAGTGAACCATGAGAAGCATGTATCGGTGTGACTTGAACAGACCAGTAAGAGATTGGAGTGTGTCTCTTTGACATGGCCTGATATGGTAACTACTATGTGACGGTTTGTCTGCTGTTACAAATGGGAACCAAATTGGTATGTTTCCTATATGGGTCTAGTGATGTAGATTGATTGTGATTTATCTCAGGAAGAAAAATGCTATAATGGCATATTGCATTGTAATAGTGCTAGATATTCATGTTGTGAGTCTAATGAGAGAAAATGAGATTGATCAAAATTGTTATGCTTCCTGAATTGTATGTGATGAATTGACATCTGAGAGCAACAAACTATAAATTTGTATGTGGAATTTGTTCACTGTAATACAAAGTGTTTTTGCTTGGTGTGGTGGGTTTTTCTCCCAAAAGGGTTTCCCCACATTAAATCTAGTGTCTATTATGTGTTGTGTGAAATTTTATCTTATTTGTTTCTTGGTAATGTGCATCTTTAATGAACTGTAGTTTGAAATTTGAACCTTAAGTTTGCATTCTCTTCTTAGAACTAACATTAGGAAAGTGTTTCCACACCTCTGCTTTCCTTATAAGTGGTATCAAAGCCTAACTAGTTGTGTTATCCTTGTGGGTTGGATGGGTTTTTTGTTCCAATTTTGAAGTAGGAGTCTTGTAGAGGAATCTGGTAATTTCAATTGTAGATTAAGATGGAAAGCACATCAAGGAAGATAGAAATTAAAAAATTCAATGGTGGCAATTTTGAGTTGTGAAAACTCAAAATGGAAGACCTGTTGGCAGATAGGGATCTCTAGATTGCTATGTCTAGAACTAAACCTTCAGGCATGAAGCAAGAAGATTGGGACCTTGCAAATAGAAAAGCTAAGGGGTTGATAAGGCTATGTCTAGAAAACTATGTTCTCCTGAACGTTCATGAAGAAAATATTGCATCTTCTTTGTCGAAGAAACTTGGTGATATTTATCATGGAAAGTCCTTGGTGAATAAGTTATTCTTGAGGAAGAAGTTTTACTCTTTGAAAATGGAGGAAGGGGCATCTGTGGTTGATCATTTGAATACGTTCAATATGCTCATTTCTCAGCTAAAATCTGTAGGTGTGAAGATAGATGATGAGGATTGGTGTATACTTCTATTATGTTCTTTGCCTGACTCGACGAATCATTTAGTGATGGATATTAGGAGTATGAAAACCACTTTCAAGATGGAAGATGCGGTTGCTTCATTGCTATCAGAAGAGATGCGAAGGAAATATTCTGAGATGGAAAAGGAGGCTCTTATTGTTTGAGGTAGATCGAAGGAGAAAGGAAAGAAGGAAAAGAAGTCTAAATCTAAGTCTGAAGGGAGATCAAAGTATCCTGGTAAGAAGTCCAAGGTGAAATGTTGGAATTATGGTAGCTTGGTCATGTCCATAAGGATTGCAAAGAGGAGAAAAAGAAGAAGAAAAAAAAATCTTCAAATAATGATTCTTCTTAGAGCAATGCAGATTCCTTCATTTCACCTTTGGTGACTTAGGCATCATATGATGTCTTGTTGATTGACTCAAGTGCATATTTTCACATGACATCTAAAATAGATTGGTTTACGAAGTATGAAAAGTATGCTAATGGAAAGGTGTATTTGAAAAGTGACTCATCTCTTGAAATCGTTGGTCGTGGAAGAGTCAAAATTCAATTTCTTGATAGAAGAATCAAAGGAATTGATGGTGTAATGCACATACAAGGTCTGGATTGAAATTTACTTTCCATTAGCAATTTGGATGATGTTGGCGTGCACGTTTCATTCTTGAATCATGGTTGTAAGATGACTAGAGGCTCAATGGTGCTAGCTATGGGTGCTTGAATTGGTACTTTGTACAAGCTGGACACACACATTGTTCAATGTAACAATGTCTCTATAAAGTCATAAAAGGTTGCTCATGTAGAGAAGGAGACTAAAGTTCTTCTAGAAGAAAACTCTTTGGAGGTGAAACTCCCTATAGAAAAGACCATGCTCTATCATCAAAGGCTCAGCCACATTGGTGAGAAAGGCTTAAAAGATTTGAAAAATAAAAACCTAGTTGAAGTGCTTGATGACTGTAACTTTGAGTTCAATTTTTATGAACATTGTATATATGGAAAACAACATCGTGTTTCATTTTATTCTAGTCCTCATAAATATTCTAGTGTTCTGGATTGCATTCACTCTAATTTTTTTGGTCCAGTAAATGTTCCTTTGTTATTGAAATCTAAGTATTATGTTTCTTTTATTGATGATTATTCGAGAAGGGAATTTTGGTATTTTCTAAAATGTAAATCAGAAGTGTTCAGTCGATTTAAAGAGTTTAAAAAATTGGTTGAAAATTAGACTAGAAGAAAAATTAAATTCTTGAGGGAAGATAATGGCAGTGAGTTTTGTTTTGCAAATTTTGAAAGTTATTGTAAAGACCATGGAATTAAAAGGCATAAAACAACACCTTACACTCCTCAACAAAATGGAGTTGTTGAAAGGTTGAACATGACACTGATGGAAAGGGTGAGAATTATGTTGATCAATGCTGGTCTAGAGCAAAAGTTTTGGTTTGAGGTTGTGGCTACAACATTTTATTTAATAAATCGATCTCCCTCTTTGACACTTGTTGATAAAACACCTATAGAAGCTTGGTCTGGTAAGAATCCCTCTTTAAGACATGTAAGAGTCTTTTGTTGTGAAACATATGTTTATGTGTCGAATGAGAAAAGATCTAAGTTGGAGAACAAGGATGACAAATATATCTTCATTGGCTATGGAATTGGTGTGAAAGGATACAAGCTTTGGAATCCTATGACTAAAAAGGTTGTATATAGTAGAAGTGTAATCTTTCATGAGTTGAAACCTTCTTCAATGGATCTATAGTCAGAGATGAAATAAGAAAAGAATGAAGTAGTTGGAATTCCTCAAACTCTAGATAAAGAGGAACTACGAAGTGTACCTGAAACTCAGGAGAGTTCTAGCAATTTTGAGAGTTATGAAGAAGAAGAACCACAACCTTAGCCTCAGCCTTTGAGGAGGTCTACACGTGAAAAATAGTAACCTGAAAGGTATGGTTTTTCCACGGTGGATGTATATTGTTCTTATGCTTTGATTACAAGCACTGATGAGCCTAGGACTATGAAAGAGGCAATTGAAATGTCTGATTTAGATTCCTAGTTGGAATCCATGAATGAAGAAATGGCATCATTGAAAAAGAATGAAACTTGGAGTCTGGTGCCCTTTCTTGAAGGTAGAAATCCTATTGGCTGTAAATGGGTATTTAAGAAGAAAATTGGTCTAGATGACAGTGTTGAAAAGTATAAAGCTAGGCTGGTTGCGAAAGGTTATTCCCAGGTTGAGGGAATTGATTATGGTGAAATATTTTCTCATGTAGCTAAGTTGACATCTATCAAATTTATTTTGTCACTTGCAGCAGCGTATGAATTAGAGATTGAACAGATGGATGTGAAGACAAATTTTCTTCATGGAGACCTTGAGGAAGAAATATATATGTCCTAGCCTGAGCACTTTGTGGAAAGGGGTAAAGAAAATTTGGTTTGCAAGTTAAAGAAATCCCTGTATGGTATAAAATAATCACCTAGAATGTGGTGCCAAAAGTTTGACAAGTTTGTGTTGTCATTGGGATTTGTAAGATTGAAATATGATAATTGGGTGTACTTCAAAACTAAAAATGATCGAGTTCTTATTATTGCCATGTATGTTGATGACATGTTGTTCATAAGAAATAGTAAGAATATGATTTTTGATCTAAAATCTCAATTGTCAGCAAGGTTTGAAATGAAAGATCTAGGTGCAACAAGGTATATTCTGGGGATGAAAATCTAAAGGGATAGAGGAAGTAGAAAGCTTTGGCTCAACTAGAGTAAGTATATCAACAATTTCTTGGAGAGATCTGGTATGATTGATTGCAAACAACTAGTTGTTCTAGTGTTGCATGGAATGAAGCTATTTATTGAAGATTGTCCAAAGTCTCCTACTGAGGTGGAGGACATGACCAGAGTACTTTACGCAAGTGCAGTTGGCAGTTTAATGAATGCAATGGTATGTATAAGGCCAGACATTTCCCAAGCAGTGGAATTTCTTAGCCGTTTTATGGAAAATCTAGGTAGACTGCACTGGGATGCTGTGAAAGTTTTTAGATATTTAAAAGGTACCTCTCAATACGCTTTGTGCTATCATGGTAACTCGGTTGGATCACAAAGATCCATCAATATTCAAGGTTATATGGATTTTTATTGGGAAGGGGACATTGACAATAGAAGATCCACCAATGGATACATCTTCACATTGAATGGTGGTGTAGTTAGTTGGATGAGCAAGCGGCAGGCTATAGTCGCTTTATCTACTACTAAGGCTAAATATATGGAAGCAACACATGCTTGTAAAGAAGCCATTTGGATTAGACCATTTTTTTTATTTGGTTCAATGTAGGGAAAATTACAATTTGTAGTGACAGTCAGAGTGCTATTTGTTTGGTGAAAAATCCAACTTTCCTTGCCAGGACAAAACATATTGATGTGTAGTATCATTTTGTATGGGATATGGTGGAGGATGGAAAGGTCAGTCTTGAAAAAGTGGATACTCTAGAAAATATTGTGGATGCATTAAAAAAACTAGTGAGCACAATTTTTTTAGGTGGTGTGCCAGTTTTATGGGCCTTAGGGCCTATGACATTCAATGATCTTGTTTTTGGATTAAGCCAGTAAGCCTTCATCAAGTGGGAGCATGTTGGAAATGTGTCTCAACTTACTGGTGTGATAATGATGACATTGCATTCTCTTATCAACTAAACAAAGCTTCATTAGTAGGAATTTCTTAGTTGTCTCCCCAATAGCCCAATAAGCCTTCATGTCTCACCTAGCTCTTTACCAGTGAGACACTGTGTGGTCAGTGAGACTTCTCCCATTGTCTCCTCAATAGAACATTATCCCTTTCTGTGGCATCATGTTTACATTGTTGGCGAGAGTATCTCACTTCAATAGGAGTTTCTGAGATGTCTCTTTGACATTTCAAAACTATGATGGAGTATCTTGTTGGTAGGAGGTTGCACCATCGCCAAGACATTAGACAATGTCTCCTTGACATTCTGATGAGGCTTCATGTCGAAGAGACCTGAATGCTTCACTGAGACATTATGTAATGTCTCTTCGACAAGTTGGTGAACCTCTTGAGAAATAAAGTGGAAATCGATGAGACATGTGTGTATCAATGGGAGAAGATGAAATCTCTCATTGACATGGTGATGGAATCCTCAGTGAACCATGAGGACGTATCGGTGTGATGAATAGATCATCAAGAGATTGAAGTGTGTCTCTTCGACATGGCTCGATATGGTAACTGCTATGTGATGGTTGGTCTATTGTTATGAATGGGAACCAAATTGGTATGGGGTGTGTGCAAGAAGTTGAGTCCACTTTTTGGCCAAAAAGTGGAAGTGTTTTCCCTGATTTTCAGAATTTGACACATTTGACCTTAAAATTTGAAGCACTTAGAGATGGAATCTTCGAAAAAGTCACTAATCATAAAATGTAGTACTCGGAGTCTAGTTTCCAAATATGTAATTTATTTCAATACTCAGATTGTAAAAATTGAGTTTCAATAGGCATTTCTAAAAACCACTGTTTAAAAGTCACTTTTTTATACCATACCATGCACATGTACGACATCCATATTTTGACATCACTAAAGCTTGCTTTTAATATTTTTTTATAATTTTTTAATGAATATTTTTTTTTTATTAAATATTTATTAGGCATATTTGTCATTTTGAAAAATTGTCGTGTATGACACGCATAAGATGACCTAAACTTATCATTTTATTTTTATTTTTTTTTAAACCAAAAGAATTGTCTGAAGTTTGCTCTCGTGCAATCCGTTTGTCAAAATGTTATGTTGATCAAAAGTTATTAAAATACTAAAAAACTTGATAATTCAAGTTTATGGACTAGTTTCATTAGAAATTAATTGAAAAATAGAAAAAATAATCAAATTATTAAAAAAATTACATATTTGGAATCTGCACTGTCTCATCTATAATGGGTTTTAATTTCGTAAAAAAATTCTGCAAAATAGGTCTTCAAACATATGTCCAAAGTCATTATTTTCCTGTGACATTAACAGGACCTTCAAGTTGCAGGTCAAACTAGGTCCAAAGCTTAGGTTCGGGTCCCCAAGCCATTTCGAACCAAAAAACAAGCCAAAAACCTCAAAAATTCATAATTTAAAAAATGGGATCCCGTTTCATAAAAAGCCATTTTTATGGTTCTATGAAACGGATCCCACCCGTTTTGAAATTCTTCCAAAAACTTTCCAAAAATTGGAAATTTTTCAAAATGGGATCCCGTTTTAAAACTTTCCATTTTGGAAATTTCTATTTTTGGATAATTTTCAAAACGGGATCCCATTTTGAAAATTTTCCAAAAATGGAAATTTTTGAAAACGAGATCCTGTTTCCAAAAATGGGATCCCATTTTAAACTTAGGCTCAGGATCTCGAAGCTAAACGGGATCCCGCTTTTTAAAAAAGGGATCCCATTTATTAAAAAGCGGGATCCCATTTTTTGTAGGCCGAATTCTTTTTTTTGCCTAAGGCAAAAACTTCCACGTTTCGTGGACTCAACTTTGTGCACTTACCCTATGTTTCCTATATGGGTTTAGTGATGCAGATTGATTATGATTTCTCCTAGGAAGAAAAATGCTATAATGGTGTAATGCATTGTAATATTGTTAGAGATTCATGTTGTGAGTCTAATGAGAGAGAACAAGATTGATCAAAATTGTTGTGTTGCCTAAATTGTATGTGATGAATTGACATTTGAGAGAAACAAACTATAACTCTGTATGTGGACTTTTTCCACTATAATACAAAGTTTTTTTGCGTGGTGTGGTGGTATTTTCTCCCAAAAGGGTTTTCCCACATTAAATTTGGTGTATATTCTGTGTTGTGTGAAATTTGTTCTTATCTGTTTCTTGGTAATGTGCATCTTTAATGAACTATAGTTTGAAATTTGAACCTTAAGTCTTCATTCTCTTCTTAGAATTAGCATTAGGAAATTGTTTCTGCACCTCTACTTTCCTTACAATAAGGCCCATCTACAATAACATCCTCTCTTATTTTTTGATATTTGTGAGGCGTTTTCCTATGGTATTGAGTTTTTAGTTGATGGAAAAAGTATCAAATGCATGCAGTGCAAAGTTAAAAGGTGGTGTAACTTTCATTCTATTCATTGTGTGACCAAATTTATAGTTTAAACATGTTTGGATGGGTGGGTTTATGTTAGGAAAGGTATTTTCTTGCACCCAAACACGCCGAAACAGTCTGAACTACATTGTATCGGTGAAGTCTCTTAAAAGGCAAAAGTGCAAAAAGGAAAAAAAAATTGATGAGCTATTACTCAAAAACCGTGGAACTTAGAAACATTATGTCTAAAGGTATGGGATCATGTATACCCTATCTACAATAACCTCTCTCAGATTTTGATATCTCCAAGTTATTTTCCTGTGGTGTCAAGTTTTCAGTTGATTGAAAAAGCATCAAATACTTGCAGTGTAAAGTTGCGAGGTGGTGTAAATTTCATTCTATTCATCATGTGACCAAACCAATAGTTCCAACACATTTAGGTGGGTGTTTTTATGCTAGGAAAGGTCTTGTTTCACACCAAAAATGTTGAAATATTATGAGCTAAATTGTACCAACGAAGAGACCAAAGTAACAAAAGGTAGAAAACTTTGACAAACTATTACTCGAAGACCATGGAACTTAGAAACATTTCATTTGAGGCTACAACTACAATAACCTCTCTCAGTTTTTGATATCTCTAAGGAGTTTTCCCATGGTGTTGAGTTTTCAATTGATGGAAAAAACATCAAATCCATGCAATGTAAAGTTGCAAGGTGGTGTAACTTTCATTCTATTTTTCGTGCAACCAAATTGATAATTCCAAAACATCTAGATGGGTGATTTTATACTAGGAAAATTCCTATTTCACACCTAAACATGTTGAACAATTTGAGCTACATTGTACTAGTGAAGTCTCTTAAGAGACCAAAGTGCAAAATGGTAGCAAACTTTGACGAGCTATTACTCAGAATCTGTGGAATTTAGAAATATTTCATCTAAAGGTATGAAATCATGTGGGGGGCCTCTATAATAGCCTCTCTTAGTTTTTTATATCTCCAAGTTGTTTCTCTGTGGTCTTGAGTTTTAAGTTGATGGAAAAAGCATCAGATGCATGAAGTGTAAAGTTACAAGGTGGTGTAACTTTCATTCTATTTGTTGTATGACTAAATTGATAGTTCCAACACATTCAAATGGGTAGGTTTATGTTGGGAATCAATGAATAAGTGAAGCATGTATTCAAATACATGTAAATAAGTGAAGAATGTACTCAAATACATGTAAGTCATGAAGTACACATATGAATACAAAGTATACACATGAAAAAACATAAGTCACAAAGTATCCTCGTGTTGATAAAGTCTAGGATAAAACTAGATAATTTGATAGTAATGGTAAAATAAGATTTGCACTAATCAAAAGTTGTAAGGCTATACAATGATATTGTAATGATGGAAAAAGGTCCCCTTAACTTGGCCTTAATTTAGTGTTGTAATATGCCTAACATATTCACATTAGGTCTTGGTCCCTTGTGATCTAATGGATTTAAATGGTACTTTGCTAAAGTGTTGTGAAGTGTTGCAACACACTTTTCACACTTTTCTAACATTTTATTAATTAACTAAGCATAATGAACCTCTTTTTAATCAAAATAAACCTTAGTCTTGCCTTGTTTAAAGTGTTGTAAAGTATTGTAAAGTGTTGTAACACACTTTCACACTTTTCTAGGCTCATCATTAATAATTGAGCTTTATTATGCTTTAATTGGCCCTATTTTGCATCCACAAGGCTCATTTATTGCATCTTTTTTGAGGATAATCTTGATACCAATCATTAGCCAATCATAATTTAGGTGTTTCTGGCTTGTGTGGCCCAGATTTAGTGATTTGGGACTCATTCACCACCTTGGAAAAATGGGTCCCACCTAGGTTTTTGGGTCCCAAACCTATTTTCACACATTTCTAAGCACTTTTGAATTTTTGGTCCCACACATTATGCCTGATGGGACTCATTCACCACCTTGAGAAAATGAGTCTCATGTGGCCCAAAATCAAATTTAATTGAAATTTTTGGTGGGATTTTATTCTCGTAGATATGATGTTAGCTTGTAGTGTTGAAATTTCAGGAATTCTTGCATAATTGAGTATAAATACAAGGTTATTTCTCTCATTTTATCCTAACAAGCAATTAAGTGACCCCAAGCATTCGAGTATTCATCCTTATAGCAATTTTTAGTTCACAAGTGTTTTCAAGAGAATTCAAAAGCATTCAAGGGAAGATTATTAATAATTTTAGAGCATTATTCAAGCATCAATCATCATGTCAAAGATTTCATGCATCATGTTTGTTATTGTGCTAACAATTGTGATATAGGGTTTATGATTCAAGCAAGTGCTTCATGCAAGATCAAAATCATTCAAGCAAGAGCCAAGAACTAAATCCATTGTAGCCATCTCAAGAATATTTGTAGCACCTTATTGCTAGGGTTTGGTGAGTTGCAACAGTGTCATTAATTTGTTCATTCATCATTCTCCATTCATATTTGATTTCATTTCAGGGATTGATTTCCAAAATAGGATTTGACAAAGGAAAACCCCTATCCACCAACCCAACAACATTTTCCCCTCTCCTTTTATGTGTGATGTTTAGGTCTAGGTTATAGATTTTCTAAGGAGCAAGATTGGAGAAAAGTTTCAAATCATTCAAAGTTGTCAAAGTGGTCATCAAGCCTTGGAGAACCTTGGAGAAGACCTACAAGTTGCAAATTAGAGATTCCAATCTAGAAACCAATCAAGAAGGACAAATCAGATAGAGAAGAGTAGGATCAACCCTTGAAGTTACAAAAAATCCTTGTTAGGGTTAGAAAGGAAGATATCTAACAATTAAATGTAGATTTAATTAATAAACAAAGAAACTAAAACACACACAGAATAAATCATAACACAAAAATTTAACGTGGTTCACCCAATCCAGGCTACATCCACCAAACCGCAACCATCCAACACTTTTATTATCTAGTGCAAAACTTATTACAATCTTGCAAATAATCATGTTTTTATCATACTGTAACACACATCCGAACCCCTTTTTTAACAAGCTTAGAAGCTTCCAGATTTTGGGTTCTATAAAATCAGATTTTTCTTTTTTCGTTGAATTTTCTCTTTTTCAGTGATGACGCGAAAAAGTAGGAGGAAAATTTTTCTTGGGGGCTACCACCCCCAAACCCCCACCTAGGGCCCAACCCGGCCCAGCTCTGGACCCCAGCAAGGATACATGTTGGGGTGTACAATATACCATGGGCTATACAGTATAGCATGATCAGTTGCCACATACCAACAATATCCCACTTGGAGACTGATCAGGCTCCACACCAACACAATCTCCCACTTGGAGACTGATCCTAGATGACACTGCTGCAATTACAACTCCCATTGGAAATAAGTACCTTGGACCCTACTGCTCTGTTATACTTAAATTCAACCTTGAAGGCCAACTGAAGCTGAAGAGGAGCTTAGCTTCTCCCTTGTCATCACCTTCGTAAACATGTTCGTTGGATTGACATCTGTATGTATCTTGTCCAACTTCACATGTCCAACTCCAACACCGATCGAATGAAATGATATCTCAACTATATGTGTTTTGTTTTAGAATGCAAGGAAAAATTCTTTGCAAGATGTATAGCACTCCGGTTGTCTGTAAACAAGTAATTTCCAACAACATGTTGTTTGCCCAACTCATCCATGAAAAGTTGCAGCGATATCATCTCCTTTGTCACCTCTGTTGTAGTAACATACTCTGCCTCTGTGGTGGATAAAGCAACCACCTTCTACAATCGAGAAATCCAACTCACTGCTATCCCACCAACTGTAAATACATAACCTATGGTACTCCGCTTGGTATCTATATCCCCTACCAAATCTGAGTCAACATAGCCTTTTAAATTAGTATTAGAGCACCCAAAACATAAACAATTATTGGATGTACCTCTCAAGTACCTGAGAATCCATTTTACCACATTCCAATGCTCAACTTCGGGATGACTCAAATACCTGCTAACAACTCCTATAGCATATGCAATATCCGATCTCGTGCATACCATGGCATATATTAAATTTCCTACAGCTGAAGCATATGGTACCTTGGACATTTTTTCTTCCTCCTCTTGTGTCTTTGGACACATATCCTTAGTCAATTTAACATGACTAGGCAAAGGTGTGCTAACAGCTTTTGCATTCTCCATATGGAATCTTTGCAATACCTTTTCAACATAATTAGCCTGAGAGAAAAACAATTGTCTACTTTTCCTATCTCTATGAATTTTTATACCAAGGATTTGCTTTGCTGCCCCCAAATCCTTCATAGCAAAAGATTTTGCTAACTGTTGTTTTATCTCACTTATGTGATCCATGTTAGACCCTGCTACAAGCATGTCATCAACATATAAACATAAAATAATGTAGTTGTCATTATCCAACCTCTTAAAATAAACACAATGGTCAGAATTACACCGACTATAGTCTTGCTCAGCTATAAAACTATCAAATTTCAAGTACCATTGCCAAGGTGCTTGCTTCAAGCCATATTAACTTTTCTTCAATTTGCACACTAGTTTCTCCTTACCTTTGACCTCAAATCCTTGTGGCTGATCCATATATATTTCCTCTTCCAAATCACCATGGAGAAATGTTGTTTTAACATCAAGCTATTCTAAATGAAAATCTTCAGCAGCCACAATACTTAAAACAATATGAAGGGAAGTCATTTTAACAACTGGAGAAAAAATCTCATCAAAATCAATACCCTTTTTCTGTGCAAATCCATTTACAACTAATCTGGCTTTAAATCTTTCTTACCTCCATCCTCCTATTTCAGCCTATAAACCCATTTGTTTGGTAAAGCCTTTTTACTTGCAGGCAACTTGCATAATTCCCAAGTCTAGTTTTTCAGCAAGGAGTCCATTTCTTCTTCCATTCCATGCTCCCACTGAACCTTGGTATCCACCTTCATAGCTTCATCATAATATTCTGGTTCACCAACATCAGTTAACAAAATAGTATACAAAGAGGGAGAGAATTTTTCTGGAGGTCTACTTATCCTTGAAGATCGTCTAACAGGAGTTTTTGGTATTTTTTGTTGCTGTTGTTGCCCAGCATGAGAAACCACTGAAGCATCATTGTTTGGAATATCATCCAACACTGCATAATCATTTTCTTTCTTCTCATGTTGCAGCAACAGATCTTTGTACAACACTTTCTCATTGAATATGACATCCCTACTTCTCACAATTTTTTAATTTTTAAAATCCTAAAGCCTATAACCAAATTCATCAATGCCATATCCAACAAATAAACATTTCTTTGATTTTGCATCAAGCTTGGTTCTATTTTCAGAATATACATGTGCAAATGCTTCACAACCGAAGGTTTTGAGAAAATAATAACTCACCTTCTTACCTTTCCATGCTTCCTCTAGAATACCACAACCCAAAGGATTAGAAGGACCTCTATTAATTAAATAAACAAGAGTGTTTATAGTCTTTGTCCCCATTTTTAAAGGCAGCCCAACATGCAATCTCATAGTTCGTGCATGCTCCATTGTTGTTCTATTCATGCACTCAGCCACTCCATTTTCCTGTGGAGTCCTTGGAACCGTTTTCTACCCACGAATACCATTAGAGGAACAATAATCTTCTAAATCTTTGCTGCAATACTCACGACCATTATCAGATCTGAGACATTTTATCTTTTTACCTGTCTCATTCTCAACCAAGCTTCTCTATTTTTTAAAAGTTTCAAACACATCAGATTTCTGCCTAAGGAAATAAATCCATACCTTCTTAGTTGCATCATCAATGAATGTAACATAATACAAAGAGCCACCGAGAGAAGATACCTGAGTTGGTCCCCATACATCCATATGCACAAGCTCCAATTTCTCATCTTTCTTTTGCTTCCCATCCTTGAGAAAACTTACTCTCTTTTATTTTCCATACACACAACTTTTCACAAATCCATATTAACACATTTTAGACCTGGTAAAACATTATTTGAATGAAGTACTTTCATACCTTTTGCACTCATATGCCCAAGTCTATTATGCCACAGTGTTGATTCAGAGTCCACAACAATTGTATGATCTTCTACCTGCTGAACTGCAGCAACTATTCTTGAACATTTATCTTTTTCCATAACAATTAAAGTAGAAGGAATAGTATGACCTGTACAAAGATATAAGGTGCCTACTTTCACACCTTTTTCTACCACTAAGGCACCCTTTGTGACCTTCCAATTTTTATCACTAAATGTAACAACACAACCTTCATCATGTAGTTTCCATGCTGAAATTAAATTTTTGCTTAACTTTCGAATATGCCTTACCTCATGTAGTAGCCAATGATTCCCATTTAGAAACTTAATATTGATTCTTCCCTTTCCAACAATCTGATAGGGTTCGTTATCTCCTAAATAAACCAGCCCAAAATCCCCTTGGACATAATAAAGAAAATAACTTCTATGGGGGGTAGCATGAAATGAAGCCCCTGAATCTAACACCCAAGAATCATCAGCATTATCAAGGGAAAGAATCAAAGCATCTTCATTAGATTTATTACTTACCACATTTGCCTCTTTACTTCCTTCCTTTTTGTCTCCTTTATTTTTCTGAGATGAGCAATCTTTCTTCAAATGACCTAGCTTACCATAGTACCAACAATCCCTCTTGTCTCTAGATTGGGACCTTTTGTCCTTTGATTTTCCTCATGACTACCCATGATTTCCAAAATTCTTTCCTCTCTCCTTTGTTCTGCCCCTGCTTTCTGCATTCAAAAAATTGCCTAATGTGGATGTTCCACTCAAGATTTTCCTACGAATTTCCTCACTCAAAATAACACCAACAACATCATCAAATTTCAATGTATTCGAACCAGAAACATAATTGCTAACAACCATTACCAAGCTATTCCAGCTTTCAGGCAAAGAACACAAAATCAAAACAGCCCTAACTTCTTCATCAAAGTTTAATTTTACAGAATTTAATTGACTAGTGACCGTATTAAACTCATTTAAATGATCAATAACTGACCCACCTTCTACCATTTTCATATTAAATAAATGCTTCATAAGAAATACCTTATTCAAAGCAGAAGGTTTTTCATATAACTTCGCCAAGGTTTCCATCAACTCTTGAGTTGTCTTTGCTTTTGTAATATTGAATGCCACCGATTGTGCCAGGCATAAACGAATACTGCCAAGATCCTTCCTATCCAAGATCTCCCAATCCTCATTAGACATTGCTGCGGGTTTCTTGGTTTTCCCTTCCAATGACCGTCATAAATCCTTCTGATAGAGATAGTCCTCCATCTGCATCTTCCATAACTGATAATTCTGCCCATTAAACTTCTCAACCTTCTTACCCTCGTCTGCCTTTGCTCCCACTCAACCGTGAGACTCCCACTCAGTCGTGAGACCTTCCTACAGACGATAATTGAAACACAACCTGCTTTGATACCACTTGTTAGGGTTAGAAAGGAAGATATCTAACAATTAAATGCAGATTTAATTAATAAACAGAGAAACTAAAACAAACATAGAATAAATCATAACACAAAAATTTAACGTGGTTCACCCAATTTGGGCTACATCCACCAAACCATAGCCATCCAATACTTTTATTATCTAGTGCAAAACTTATTACAATCTTGTGAATAATCGCATTTTTATCATACTGTAACACACATCTGAACCCCTTTTTTAACAAGCTTAGAAGCTTCCAAATTTTGGGTTCTACAAAATTGGATTTTTCTTTTTTTGTTGATTTTTCCCTTTTTCGATGTAGACGCGAAAAAGTAGGAGGAAAATTTTTCTCGGGGCCTGTCGCCCTCGAACCCCTGCCCAGGGCCCAGGCTGGACTCAGACCCGAACCTCGGCAAGGATACGTGCCGGGGTGTATAGTATACCATGGGCTATACAGTATAGCATGATCAGTCGCCACATACCAACAATCCCAACTAGACTGATTCACCACTTTTGGTAAATGAGTCCCAGTTCTAGCCATTTTTTAGGATTTTACAGATCTGGACACCCTTTTGGAAAATTTCTATTACTACACAATTTTCCAGAAACTGGACTGATTCGCCTAACTTGGTGAATGAGTCCTAGTCATCAATAAAGTATGAATTTCTAGTGTTCTAGACCTCCATTAATCCTTCTCCAGATTTCTAGGTGCACACATTCTATTTTGTAGTTTTTTATGTTTTTTCATTTACCTTTTTTAGGTCATTTAGTGTTAGTTTGTATTCAATTAGGGATTTTCATTTCATTGTCTTTTCCAAGTTGAAACTTGGTGGTGAACCCCTTATTAGATCAGATTCACCCCCTAAGATAACCCTATTACAAGATTTCTTTCTCTTTGGCATTGAGATCTTTAGGGTTATCCTTGAATGAAATTGGAAGTGTGGGTATGCTCTATGTCCAAAACCATACAATAGAATCCATCCTACATTTTCTACATTTCATTTTGGTGAATATTCATTTACAACATTAAAATTATAATTTAGAGTGCATCATCATCCTAGATTTGGCTTGCATTAACATTGCATTAGGAATTGCATTGGTTAACTTGCATTCTAAGGTTTCAAAATTTTCATTAGTGAAAGTTCATCTAGTTTTCATTTTTGCATCTCATTTCATTGAAAATCATTCAAAATCTACATTTGCATCTCAGATCTAGATCATAAAACATAAAAAAGAATCAAATTCAATTGAAATTTTTTAAAAATTTTGAAAAAAATCCTCATTGGGACTCATTTGCCACCTTGGGTGAATTAGTCCCTCTGCACATTTTGCACAACATTTTCTGGTATTTCAAGATCTATTTCTCTATTTTTGTTTGTTGTTGTTACCTTTCTATTTCAGTTTACATATTTTGTGTTTCATCCAATTCATTGCATTTAGTTTAATTTACTTCATCTTGTGCATTGCTTAAATTGAAAATTGCATTTCATTTCACATTGTTGCATAGTTTAGAATCTGAAATTTGCATCATGGATATATTCTTTAGCAAGCTTTGGATGTCCTTAAAGTCCTTAGTGGATGTGTCAGGCTGTGCTTTTGGAAATGACCCTAATGAAATTGAACTCACTCATGCTTACTCAACTCCTAATGCATGTCCTCT
Source organism: Sequoia sempervirens (assembly GCA_007258455.2). Lineage (NCBI taxonomy): Eukaryota > Viridiplantae > Streptophyta > Pinopsida > Cupressales > Cupressaceae > Sequoia > Sequoia sempervirens. The sequence continues at coordinate 46,491 of VDFB02096377.1, read as the reverse complement.
TTATGATGTTGACATCATTGGAGAAGATGATGACAACATGAATAAGTTCTTAAATAATTGTCTTAATAAACTTGAAGCTAATGCATCCTTTTATCCATCCATGAAACAACCAAATCCTCCTACCATACCACCTCTTGAGATGTTTGGTTACTTACATCCTGAAACAAAAATTGAACCTAAGTTCCCTACAATAGGTGAACCTAGTTCCTCTAAACAAGCAAATACTCAACCATTTTATGATAACAAAGTAACAAACACTCCCATCAATATCGAAGAAACATATGGAAAAGGATTCACAATTTTGAGTAAACAAGGATGCGATACAACAAGTGAACATGAGATCCATCAATTCCTAGAGAAAATACCAACTGATGAAAACACAAAGGGGTTAGGGTACCAAGATCCCTCTCACAACATAAGTGTTCCTAGAGAATACCTAAGGCTTTGTAGTAATGGTACATTGATCTTTGATACTTCTCCTGATATGAATTTGCTTCTTCTTGAAGAACAACCAATGATTAATAACAATGAAAAGGATGAGAGGATCACCTTAGGTTCTCCTCCTCCACATTCAATTCAAGAATTTGGTGAATCTAAAAAGCACAAAATACCTTACAAGCTACAAAAACTAAAGTTCCATTGTCCACCAATTGAAAGTGAAAGGAAAATACAATTTATTTTGAACAAAGAACTAATAACATTACCACCAATGAAAGAAAAACTAATACTATATCCTAAAGATACAAAATTTCCACATTTCTAATACAATAGAACTCTTAGACACAATACCGATGAGTGTCATGCATTCAAGTTTGTATTGAAAATCTTTCACTTCGATGGCAATGATTGCCATCGAGTGATTCCATAGCCTATCCTTTTCCATCCCTTGTCATGTAATAGTTGTAGAATATTCTATTCTCACTATTACATGACCTTTCCATATCTCAACTCATTCTTGTCTCGAACTTAGTAGAGCAAAGAGGTAGATAGCCTTGTCCTAGTAATGCATTTTTTGTTGTCCACCTTCTGCTTATATAGACTAAGACTGGGAGGCACATGAACTACTTTAGGATGGCTTGCTTGTGCCTTACTATTATTTTTCATTATTCTTTCTTTTTCATTTTCTTTTGTGTGATTGCATGTGTGTAATGTGATCCCCCATTATTTTTTGTTTAATGTTCTCTCTCTCTTTGTGACATTCCTATATTTGTACCTTCATTCTTCTCTATAATCGTACATCTTTTCACTTTTTTATCTTTTTTCTTTGTCTTGTTCTTTCCTTTTGGGGATGATGCAAGGGGGTGAGACATTCATGTCTCTTCCATGTTGACCCAAAATATTTTTCTTTACTTTTTATTATCTATTTTCTTTGTCTTGTGCTTTCCTTTTGGGGATGATGCAAGGCATCGAGAAATTTATGTCTCTTCCATGTTGACCTAAAAGATTTTCCTTTTTCTTTTCTTTTTTTGTCTTGTTTTTTTCTTTTGGAGATGACGCAAGGCATCGAGACATTCATGTCTCTTCCATGTTGACCTAAAAGGCTTCTTTTTTTTTTCCCTCTTTGTGTCATTCTTCTAGTTCTATGTGTATTTGGGGAATGACGATAGTTGTGAGATCTCTAAAATCATTGCAACAAGAACATACTGACCCCAAATCCATAGATCCCTTATGTGTTTGGTGTTTTCATTTTGGGGGAAACTCCTCTCTCTTACATGATGTGGCTTTACTTGGAAACATATGACTTGGCATAGGGCTTTCCAAGTTGGCTCGCATGTATTTTTTATTGTTTGCATTTATCATTTGCTACTTTAAGGTAATTCCTCACAACATGGTGTTTAACAATTTCTTTAAAGTGGGGGCATACATTGGCATTATTATTTTGGATTTTTCTTTTTCATAGTTCATGGTGTAGTGTTCTTATTTCATACGATGTGTTTTCATTTTATGGATGAAATTGGGTGTGATGTCCTTCAAGAGCATGATCTATCTTAGCATATTGCATTCCTCTTGGTGGCTTGATGCGACACACTACATCCCCTAAGTTGAAAATCTTCTATTATTTGATTGGTCCTCTCTTGGAGGTGTTAGGCACAATGTTTCCTAAGTTAATACCTCACATGAACTAAGCAAGACTCCTTTGAACATTATCTACACTCTAAATTTTGCATTTATATGGCCACCTTGCATAACACAACTTGCATGCCTGTGGAGCCATCCTATTTGTTCATGAGCTCCAAGCATATGAAGTTTTTCTTGTCTCATGAAGCTTGAAAATCATTTGTGTGGAACCTTATTAAAGTTATTAGGAGGTATAACTTTGGTATGGTTTGAGTGGGAAGCCCGATCGAGGCATGACTTTCGCCATAGCCACTTGTGTGTGTGTGTGAGTACATACCAACCATGAGTGTATGTTTCTCACCTTTTTGGACTTCTCACCTAGTGGATAGCTAGGATTTCCATTGCCTTAGAGTGAGTATGCATTTTTTGAAAAAACAACCTAGATCTGATCCACATCGTGTTGGACAAATGGTTGAAGTTTGATCCGCCCCTTTTCCTTTTCATGTCATTTCATCTTCTTTATGTCTTTGACAATGCATGATTATGCTTTGTTGTTAACATCTCTTTACCACCTTCATGTGTGTTATTTTGTGCTTATGTTGGAATGCCACAGGACCTTGTTCATGGGGGCTTGTGCAACCTCCTTGGTCATGGTTTTCCTATCTTGCAAACATTGGTACATTTGAACCCCCTTGATCGTTGTTGCATTTGGTCTACTTTAGTGTGAGTTGGAAGCAAGTTCCTCCTCTCACTATAGTGGTGGATAGATGTAATGATGGAAAAAGATCCCCTTAACTTGGCCTTGATTTAGTGTTGTAATATGCCTAACATATTCACCTTAGGTCTTGGGCCCTTGCAAACTAATGGATTTAAATGGTACCTTGCTAAAGTGTTGTGAAGTGTTGTAACACACTTTCATACTTTTCTAAGGTTTTATTAATTAACTAAGCACAATGAACCTCTTTTTAATCAAAATAAACCTTAATCTTACCTTGTTTAAAGTGTTGTACAGTGTTGTAACAAATTTCCACACTTTTCTAGTCTTGTCATTAATAATTGGGATTTATTATGCTTTAATTGGCCCTATTTTGCATCCACAAGCCTCATTTATTGCATATTTTCAAGGATAGCCCTGATACCAATCATTAGCCAATCATAATTTAGGTGTTTCTGGCTTGTGTGGCCCATATTTAGTGATTTGGGACTCATTCGCCACCTTGGGAGAATGGGTCCCACTAGGTTTTTGGGCCCCAAACCTATTTTCACACATTTCTAAACACTTTTGATTTTTGGTCCCATACATTATGCCTAATGGGACTCATTTTCCACCTTGGGAAAATGACTCCCATGTGGCCCAAAATCAAATTTAATTCAAAATTCTAGTAGGATTTTATTCTCCTTGATATGATGCCAGCTTTTAGTGTTGAAATTTCAGGAATTCTTGCATAATTGAGTATAAATACAAGGTTCTTTCTCTCATTTATCCTGACAAGAAATCAAGTGACCTCAAGAATTCAAGTATTCATCCTTATAGAAATTTTGAGTTCACAAGTTTTTTCAAGAGCATTCAAGGGAAGGTTATCAAGCATTTTAGAGCATTATTCAAGCATCAATCATCATGTAAAATATTTCATGCATCATGTTTGTTATTATGCTAACAATTTTGATGTAGGGTTTATAATTCAAGCAAGTGTTTCATACAAGATCAACATCATTCAAGCAAGAGTCAAGAACCACATCCATTGTAGCCATCTCTTGAGCATATTTGCAACACCTTATTGCTAGGGTTTGGTGAGTTGCAACATTGTTATTTGTTCATTCATCATTCTCCATTCATATTTGATTTCATTTCAAGGATTGATTTCCAAAATGGGGTTTGACCAAGGAAAACCCCTATCCACCAACCCAACAACATTTTCCCCTCTCCTTTGTGTGTGATTTGTAGGTCTAGGTTGCATATTTCCTAAGTAGAAAGATTGGAGAAAAGTTACAAATCATTCACAATTGTCAAAGTGATCATTAAGCCTTGGAGAACCTTGGTGAAAACCTACAGGTTGCAAATCAAAGATTTGGATTTAGAAACCAATCAGGGAGGAAAAAGCAGAAAAAAGAAGAGTAATATTAGCCCTTGAAGTTACATAAAATCCCAATTGGACTGATTCGCTACTTTTAGCGAATGAGTCCCAATTCTAGCCAATTTTCAAGATTTTATAGTTTGGACACCCTTTTGGTAGATTTATGTTCCTACACAATTTTCCAAAAACTAGACCGATTCGTCCAACTTGGAAAATAAGTCCGAGTCAGCAATAAAGTCTAAATTTCCAGTGTTCTAGGCCTACATTTAGCCTTCTCTAGATTTCCAGGTGCACACATTCTATTTTGTAGCTTTTTGTGTTGTTTCATTTACCTTTTTTAGGTCATTTAGTGTTAGTTTGCGTTCAATTAGGGCTTTGCATTTCATCTTACATTTCATTTCCTTTTCCAAGTTAAAACTTGGTGGTGAACCCCTCATAAGATCATATTCAACCTCTAGGACAACCCTTTTACAAGATTTATTTCTCTTTGGCATTAAGATCTTTAGGGTTACCCTTGAATGAAATTGGAAGTGTGGGTATGCTTTATGTCCATATGATAGCATCCATCCCACATTTTCTACATTTTAGATATTGTAGACACCTAAAAATGGTCTGGAGAATCTAATTAATTGAATACGACTTATTTGATTAATTAATCTTAAATTCTTCTACTTAGTAAATAAATAAAAATATTTATTTATATTAAGTTCATTTATAATTCTTCTATTTTTCTCTCCTAATTAAATAAACAAAATTAAAAACTTTGTTTTATTTAATTATTATCATTTTCATCATATTATTTCTCTCTTAATTAAATAAACAAAATTAAAAACTTTGTTTTATTTAATTAGTATCATTATTTCTTCTATCTTAAAATTAATACACAATTTAAATAAATTGTGTTATTTAAAATCACATTTCTTCTTAATTAAATAAAGATTGCTAAAAATCTTTTATTTAATTATCATTCTCCTTTTAATTTAATAAAACAAACCCTATAGTTTGATTTATTAAATTATTTATTCCTCCTTTTGCTAAATTTAAATAAATTAAAAATATTTAAATTTATGCATAAAATTTGCACTATTCACTCACCAATAAATATTTATTTCTCACCAATCAAATTAATGGCACTGCCATTCACGGGAAAGCTTCAGGAAAAATTTGCAAGAAGTTCTCTCAACAACCTTCCACCCACCTTCCCTCTTATCTTGCCTGGTGTTTTCATGGGGAGAAACCATTCTCCATGATCAGCTCCTTCTTCTCATCCCATGCCTTTGGATTCTCCAGAGGAAATCACAGCCCCTCATCCCGGTTTCCTGTGCAATTGTGCTGCCGTGAAAGCTATAAATACAACTCTTGGGCTACAAGAAAAGGATCCCAACTAATGCAATCTTACTCTGCAGGTTTCCAAAGTGCTCAAGCATCCAAACTATCCAGCATTGAAGCAACCATCCAGCATCCATCAAGCATCAACATTTGCAGTCATGGCTGCCATTAGAATAGAGCTTGCACATTTAGATCATAATAGAATAGCATAATCTCATTTCTCATTCTCTAAGTGTCACTTTAATAATTTAATTAGCTTACAAATCTGATAGCCAAGTAAATTAGAGAAGTCTTTAGAGTTAGAGAGCAATAGGATAAATTTCTGTAGATTTTGTAGTTTAATTTAGTTTAAATTTCTTAATCTTAGATGTAATATCTTATTTAGAAGCGTAGATGCATTGTTTAATTCATTTTTCCCCTTCTACCACTTACAAAATGGCGCCCACCGTGGGGCAATACCCCGTATTTTGCTAACTTTTTGAAAATCTTGTCGTACAGGTATCAGCGTGAAAGTTTTCGCGGGATCGAGAGTTTTTGCAGCGCGTCGGGATTCCATTTTAGCGCGCTGGGTTCCTGTTCCAGCGCGCCCAGTTACTGTTCTAGCGTGCCGAGTTTCTGTTCCAGCGCGCCAGGTTACTGTTACAGCGCGCCTGGTTTCTGTTCCAGCGCACCACTTTTTCTTCTTTAAAAGCATTTCTTTCATCTGGATCCGACGCGTCCGCAGCCAATTTTTATTTCTGTCTTTTCTATTTGGTTAAAATTTACCAATCCTAGGATAGAAACAATAAAATTTACCAATCCTAGGATAGAAACATCACACTTCTTTTTGAGGTTTTAAAATTGAACATCTTGCTTGTCATGGAGCAATATCTCCATTAGAAGTAAATCATTTGTCTTTTGGGTTTAAAAAGAACAACATTTTGCTGTGATTGGGTGATAGGTTTATGCTCTCCCCTTAACTGGGTCCATTAGAATACCAGACTCACCATTTACTTTATGCAATTTTATGCTTTCTTAAAACCTTTAGACAGGCCTGCCGTAGTGGGAAAAAGTACTCACCCTACGGGAACGACCTGAGTGGGGACAGCCAAAAGCCATGGTATTCCAACCCACTTTAAAATTTATGTGAATTTGGGGAAACCCTCTTTTAATGGAAGTGCGCAGGATAACCATCCCCAAAATAATTGTTTTAAAGATTGGGAGGTCTCTCGAGGGAGTTTATCTATTTTTCGCTCTGAACGGAAACCCTATCTAAGAGCCTAGAAATAGAAGCACGCTTGTCAGTTTCCAAACATTGTAATACTCAGTGATGCAGGGGCGGGGAAGAATCTACCCTTAAGCACTCACCATATAATTGCCAAGGACTGTTTGCTCAGGGGATCCGGTATCCACTTCCGTCACTCTGAGTACGCACCTAGAAAAGACAAAAACACGGGCGCCCTCTAGGGGGTGACATGGCTGTGTGAGTCGACGCAATTCCAAGCTGTGGGTCGTTCGAGTATATAATGATGACCTTTTGTCTCTAGGAGTGAGTCTGTTTGAATTGTCTTATCTTGTTATCAAACTAGTAAAAATCAAGAAGAATCAGTGATTCTTGAGAACATACACTACTTGTTTAGATTCTAGGATTTTAAATACAACCATTCTATTCTTGATTGTTGTGTTTTCTATCATTAAACTCAGATAAGATCATCATAAAAATCCTAAAAATAAAAGCACTTGTGGATTTCTCATGATTCGAGATTGGGTATCCACCAAGTTTGTCAAGAAATCTCTTGCCAAACGAATCCGAAAACCAAAGAGGACACTTGCATACAAACAACTCCTAAGAAAACAAAGATTTCTATATCAAAGAAGGAAAGTTCTACTCCAACATAGAACTTTTATTCATAGGTATCACGATTTCTCTAGAGGTTATACAGACAACTACGTCGTAGCTCCCTTAGATTCACAAGCATATTTCCAAAGAAGAGCTCTTAGGCAACACCACAATCATAGTCAGAGAATTCATCCAGAATACATCCCACAACCCGCCATCCAATATGATACCAGACCCAGTGAGTTTCATAGAATAAGATAGTTTTTCTCTGTCTTAAACCCCTTAAGGTCATAGTTTTAGTGTGCCCGGTATCTGTTTTAGCGCGCTCGGTATCTATTTTAGTGCTCCGGGTTTCTGTTTCAGCGCGCTTGGTCTCTATTTTAGCGTGCCCAGTCTCTATTCCAGCATGCTTGGTCTCTGTTTTAGCGTGTACGGTATCTATTTTAGCGTGCCCAGTCTCTGTTTCAGCGCGCCTGGTATCTATTTCAGCGTGCCCAGTCTCTATTTTAGTGCGCCCGGTATCTGTTTTAGCGCGCCATAAAACCCAAAAAACAGAGAGTTAATAGGACATTTTGTGAGCTTTCCCATATCGAATACAAGGTTCCCATCAGTTCAAAACATTTTTTTCACAGTCCAGAACACTTAAGTCATGCAAAAGAAAAAAAAAGCTTTACCCCTACACCTAGATCTTGCAGCATCTTACATAGTGTCATTTTCACCAAAATTTGAGTTTTTCTGTCAAAGTTTCCCCATCAAGGATTCTATCATCCTTTCATCACGAAACTAGATAAGACCAAATCAGATTTTAAAACAACAACCTTGGCACTTATCCAATCAAATCCAAGATCAAAGTCTAGAGTAAACTTTAAACGTTTGTATGCCTATTTTCACACGAGCAACATATCAAAAACAACAAGAACAAGAAAATGAAAAAATAGCAGCCATGGCTGAAGAAAACCCTTGGGGATGATATAGCAACACTGATCCTCTTATTAACTCGTATGAGAAAGAAATAACTGTGGAGGAAATCGAGAAAGTTCAACAAGACCCTCATTTCCATAAATTTATGGAAAGGATGCTAGAGCAAGACATGGAAAAGTATCTTCTACTACTAGCTGACAAAGGTGCTAAACTTCCTAAAGACTTTGATGTCAATCAACTCAAGGAAACAACCACATCTAACTCAACTAGTATAGAAAATCCAAATCAAATAGATGCTTTGACAAGACAAATCCAACAATTGCAACTATAATTCCAAAATATCCAACAAGGGCCAATAAAGAGATATCTATTACAAGACATTTGCCCTTATCCATTTGACTCAAGCATTAACATGATACCATTTCCAAGGTATTGTGAGTACCCAACATACAACAAGTATAATGGAAGAATCGATCCATTTGATCATGTACGAGAATTTTGAGCCATGAGCATAGAGTTCGCACACGAGGACTCTTACCTACTACGATTATTTCCAAGGAGCTTAGGGAATACTTGCATGGAGTGGTTTTCTAAACTAGAACCTAGGATTCAATCCTTTGAGGAATTAATCAATAGGTTTATAACACACTTCTCATTCAACATCCAACATGGGGTAACCTTAAAAGAACTTTACAACACCAAACAAGCAAAGGGTGAAAAATTTCTTTCCTTTCTCCAACGATGGAGAAGGCTATTTGCTAAATACCCTAGATCTATTCCTAAAGAGGAGAAGATAGAGATGTTCATTGATAACTTAGTAGATGACATGAATTACAGATTGGACTTACAATGTCCATCCACATTTGAACAAGTTATCGAAAAGGGACTCAAAATCGAAGAGGCTCTAATCAAAAGAGGAACAATCAAACACTTCATTGAAGGTTCAAGCAATAACCATTCCTCTAACAGCAACAACGAAAAGCCAAGATTTTGGCAAAAGAACAAGAATACTGATACCATGATTGATACACATGCACCTAAACCAGTATTCACCTTGACACCAACTACTACAAACAAACAAAACAATGGTTTTAATGTCAAACAAAGTAGTGATCAAGGAAATAATCAAAACAATGGAGAAACAAAAGCCCAATCATTCCAACGACCCTCCAATAAAAGAAAATTCACACCGTTAGGACAATCATTGGAATCAATCCTCAAGGAACTTTTAAACAAAAAACTCATTCAAGTGCAAGAGGCTAGAAATTGGGACCCTCAAGTCAAACCATCATGGTGGAATGACTTACATTACTGTCACTATCATCAAAATAAAGGTCACATGACTGAAAATTGTTGGCAATTAAAACATGCGGTACAAGACCTCATAGATCAAAAGAAAGTATTCGTAGAGGGCCTTCAAACAAACAAAGATCATACAACATTCAAAAATCCTCTACCCAATTATCAGAAGGGAGAATCTTCTTCCGCAAACACCAAAGGTAAGAACGTTGGTTATGTTTATGACGCAACAATCCTTTGTTTTTCTGCTGCCAAAGAGGATGAAGAGTTATGCAATCAAATCAACCTAGAACAACGACATTACATCTACCAATTTGGTACAACATATGGACAAATCCGAAAACCAAATCAATGTAGTCACACTCAAAGGGAAACAAGAGTACCAACCGGTTAATGCCACAACAAGGGCACAATCCAAAGTTATATTGAAAGGAGCATCAATATCATCCCCATCAGTGGATCCCCCCTCCAATCAATATAATCTCATCGATCAATTGCAGAAAATACCAGCACAAATATCAATCTTGGAACTTTTGAAGATTTCCCCATCACACAAAGAGGTTCTTGAACAAGCTCTCGTATCAACTACAGTACCTAACAATCTGGATGTGTGTCAATTCCAAGCTATGGTGGGACATCTATCTACACCTCATTGCCTTTCATTTTCTGAACATGATGATGTATCACTCACCCACCCACATAATTCCGCCCTTCACATTGAAGTCCTTATCCAAAACATCGTGTAAAACGTGTCCTGATAGATGGAGGGGCTGGTTTAAATATTTGTACCTTAAAGCTGATTCGTGCACTAGGATACTCAGATGAAGCCATTGATACAAGAAGAAAAATCACAATCAAAGCATATGATGAAGAAGAAAGGTCCTCTAAAGGATTGATCATATTACCCATTCAAGTTGGGCCTATTGTCCAAAAAGTGGTTTGCCAAGTCTTAGATAGGGAACTGACATACAACATACTGTTGGGACGCCCTTGGATCCATGATATGCAAGCAGTACCTTCTACCTATCATCAATGCCTGAAATTTCCCGTCAATGGACAGGAGGTAACAATCACAGCAGACTACAATGACACCCAAGCTTGTCATACATTGAAGACATCTCAGGATACATTCATACCTAACAATAGAGAAGTTGGCACATCAGATAGTGAGCAACAACAGAGCTTCATTTCAAAGTGGCTTCCAAAACAACAAAAATCACAAGAGATAAGGGTGGCACAATCTAACTCTTCAAATGTTGAAGAACAATTGGCTCCACTCTCACATCAATTCACCAAGGAAGTATAGATAAGAGACAAAGGAATAAGTGAATATGGTGTTGGACGCTCATTTCATCTATCACAAATGTTACCCTCCTTACAAACATATGGACAACCATCTACAAACACCCACACTTCAGAACAATCTACAATAGCATTAGATGGCAGATTTGTAAAAGCTGGGAGCTTAGATGAAGAATCAGAAGATAAGGCCATACTAAATTGGCTTTATAAGGATGTGAAAGCCCCCGCTTCCATAAGTAACATCATAGAGACAACTCAATACGGGAAAGGAAAAACTATTCTTGAGAAGATGGGATATTTAGGATAGGGACCTCTTGGGTTAAGGAAACAAGGCATAACAGAACCAATCCAGCCTCTTACGCTCCAACATAAGAATAAAACTGGACTAGGATACACAGGAAAAGCAAGAGCAGAAATCACCAATAAAATTGTGGAGCGTATTCTTCAAATAAGAGATAATTCTGAAATAGATTCAAATGAGTATGAGTGGGACAACTTATCAGAAGTTTCCTATGAAGATATTCAGATTGACATTATCAAAAAGTATACCCCCAATCACGAGGAGGGTCAAAGCTCAAGTTTTAATCCTATTGTCTTTGAAACACAAAATTTCGATGACTCAAGTGAAGATGAACGGACATCGATTGAGATAAATGATGTGGAAGAAAATACCTTCGTAGGCCTCGACATAACCATAGACAACCTGGACGACATTTCCGTCCGAGCTTTCACAATCGCCGACCTCAACCCATCTAATGATTCGTTGCCTTTACTACATCCCGAACTTATCGAATGGGAACCCCAACATCCTGTCAATCTCCCTATTTTTTACAATGACTCCTCCATTATTAACTACCTTTTCTGTCAGGAATCTGATACTTGTTCTACCAATACTTCTTTTAATGACGCTTTTAGGCAGGAGGATGCCAAGCCTTCCAGTTGCAAAAATATGAAAGAAAAAAATGGATCTAATGGTGAAAACCATTCTATGGCAGTATTTGATCCTAAAATAGTAAAAATAAAGAACACATCCAATGGCGAAAACCTCATTGAGGCACCAAAGGATGGAAGGTTTGACATCCTCCTGCAACATTACCATGAAAGATCATCAGTGTTGATAGAACCCACATAGTCTATTAATATTGGCACAGCAGAGAAAGCAAGAATACTACACCTGGCCGCATCCATGACAGATACAGAAAAGCCAGATTTTATCAAATTCTTTGAAGAACGATGCATCAATTTTGCTTGGTCATACTCTGACATGCCAGGCTTGGACACATATCTCATTATGCATCACTTATCCTTACCAGCTGGTACTAAACCAGTAAAACAGAAGCTGAGAAAAATGCATCCACATGTTGCATTATTAGTGAAAAATGATTTGAAGAAATTACTAGATGTTGGATTCATCAGATCTATTGATTATGCAGAATGGATATCCAACATTATACCTGTTTCAAAGCCAGATAACACCATTAGAATATGTACTAATTTTCAGGATTTAAATAAGGCATGTCCAAAGGATGATTTTCCTTTACCAAACATAGACATGATTGTAGATCTCACAGCCGGTCATCAAATGGTATCACTCATGGATGGATTTTCAGGATACAATCAAATCAAGATAGCCCCTGAAGACCAGGAGAAGATAGCATTTACATGTCCATGTGGCACCTTTTGCTGGAATGTCATGCCTTTTGGGTTAAAGAATGCAGGAGCTACATGCCAACGAGCTATGACAACAATCTTCCATGATATTATGCACACCTTCATGGAGGACTATGTGGATGATATCTTAGCAAAGTCTTACACCAGGGAAGGACATCTAGAAATATTGGCCAAAATATTTGACAGGTTGGAAAAATTCAAAGTCAGATTGAATCCTAAGAAATGTGCCTTTGGAGTAACATCAGCAAAACTCCTAGGATACATAGTTTCTACAAAGGGAATTGAAGTAGATCCAGCAAAAGTCCAAGCCATTATGGAAATGCCACCTCCTAAGAATATCAGTACATTAAGATCTCTACAAGGCCGACTACAGTCCATCAGAAGATTCATTTCTCAACTGGCCGATCGGTGTCATCCATTCAACCATATTTTGCATAAAAATGTGCCTTTTAAATGGGATGAACAGTGTGAGAGTACTTTCAATCAAATCAAGCATTATCTGATGACACCACCAATCTTGGTACCACCCAGTGAAGACAAGCCATTGTTACTATATATCGCAACAACAGATATTTCTTTAGGAGCCTTGCTAGCACAAGAGGATAAAGAAGGAAAAGAATAGGCAATATACTATATCAGCAGGACACTCAATGGACATGAAGTAAACTACACCTTCATTGAAAAATCATGCTTAGCAGTAATATTTGCAACACAAAAATTGCGACATTATATGCTCACTCACACTATCAAGCTCGTTGCAAAAATTGATCCTCTCAAGTATTTACTGAGCAAAGCAGCTTTAACAGGAGGGTTGGCAAAGTGGGTCATGCTCCTCAGTGAGTTTGATATTCAATATGTTGAAAGGTGAGCTATCAAAGGACAAATCATCGCCGATCAATTAGCAGAAGCTCCATTATCAGACAGTCATCCTATGACCATGGAATTTCCCGATGCAGATATTCTCAATATTACAACACAACCATGGCAACTCTACTTCGATGGATCCTACACACAACATGGATCGGGGGCAAGAATTCTATTTGTCACACCTCTTGGGCACACAATCCCACGATCATACAGGCTTACCTTCCGTTGCACTAACAATGTGGCAGAATATGAAGCTTTGATGCTTGGAATTAAAGTGGCTATTGAATGGAAAATCACAGAACTACAGGTGTATGGAGACTCCCAGTTAATCATCTACCAAGTCAACAATGATTACCAAACTAAGGATGACACACTGATTTTGTACAAGAGGCTAGTGGATGACCTAAGAAAATACTTCATAGAAATCAAATTTGAGCAGATACCAAGATCAGAGAACAAAGCAGCAGATGCCATGGCCACAATAGCATCTCTTCTATAGATGCCTGAAACGCAAGATCGTTATCGATTTATTGTAGAACAAGTATCAAATCCTGCATACACAAATCCCAAATCTCAAACCATAAGCCTTTTGGATAGTGCCCAATCCTCCATTTATGGAGACATTTATGCTTATCTGAAAGATAATATCTTACCACCAGATCTTTCTCCCAACCAAAAGCGCAACTTCATATGCCAATCCACCAAACATACTATTATTGCCGACACCCTTTACCGTCGAAGCCTCGATGGTACTCTTTTACGTTGTTTAGAACATGACGAATCCGCTTCCGCTTTACATGAGGTCCATGAAGGAATTTGTGGAACACATTCAAGTGGATTATCTTTAGCCAAGAAACTCCTTCGTTTGGGGTATTATTGGCCACACATGGAACAAGAATCTTATCAGTTTGTCAAAAGATGTTCAAAATGCCAGATCCATGGCAATCTTATACATGCACCAGCACAAGAGTTGCATCCATTTGCAACTACATGGCCTTTCTGTCAGTGGGGATTAGACCTGGTAGGGAAAATTCACCCATCTTCATCTAATGGACACAAGTTCATTATCACAGCAACCGAATATTTTACAAAATGGGTGGAGGCAGTTCCTTTAACCACAATCACTGGAAAGCAAATATCATCTTTCATTCTTAATTATCTCATTTGTAGATATGGGATACCCCAGTCAATCATCACAGATAATGGCAGGCCTTTCAAAAACCAAGACGTCCAAGAGCTGTGTGAAAAGTTCCACATTCAACATCGCTTTTCAACCCCGTATTACCCTCAAGGTAATGGGCAGGCAGAAGCTTCGAACAAAACAATCCTAAAGATTCTCAAGAAGACTGTAAATGAAGTGGGACGTGATTGGCACGTTCAGCTAAATCCTGCTCTTTGGGCTTACAGGACTAGTATCAGAACACCAACAGGAGCTACACCATATGCTCTTGTCTATGGATCAGAAGCAATACTACCTATTGAGGTAGAAATTCCATCCCTTCGAGTCTCACTAAAGGGACTCATTTCAGATGAAGATTATAGGGTCTCTAGACTTCAGGAATTAGAGCTACTTGATGAACGTCGACAACAAGCTGTCAATCATTTGACAGCCTATCAACAAAGGATGTCTAGGAACTATAATCATAGGGTTAAGCCTAGAGTCTTCCAGATCGGAGACTTGGTCCTACGGGAAAACCCTAGAAATCAAGCAGACAGAGAAAAGAAGGGAAAGTTTGAACCTAACTGGATAGGACCTTATGTCATCATATCAGTCTATGGATCAGGAGCATACCGACTGTCTACACCAGAAGGAGACATGTTGGAGGAGCCCATGAACATCATTCATCTCAGGCGATTCTACACTTGAGGATACCTAGTGCACGGTCAATAAAGTTGTCTTGATGAAAACCTGGCAAACAGGCGTCATGATGACAGAAAAAGAGAAAAAAAATAAAATAATAATAATAAAAAATAATAATAATAAAAATACAAAATACAAAGGAAAATGAAAGAGGACACAATAAAAACAAGTGATGAAAACCTGGCAAACAGGCGTTACTTGTGATTTTCACCAAACTCCTCTATCTACTGGGTACAGTGTTGTTACGATTGTTTCCTTTCATATCATTTCCGTCTATCAGTTGAGATTATCACTATCCATATCGTAGCAGGGATACCATGTTTTACCCTAGCTTGGGGGCAACATCCTAGTGTTATCTAGTACAAGTAGACTTTCCGCTTGCATGGAAGGACAGTCAAACATGACAACATCAAGTGGCAATCCACCAAAATCCAAAAACATCAGAAAATTCAAAATCCAAAAACATCAGAAAATACACCAAAATCCAAAAACATCAGAAAATCCAAAATCCAAAAACATCAGAAAATCCAAAATCCAAAAACATCAGAAAATCCAAAATCCAAAAACATCAGAAAATCAAAATAGAGTCTACATCAGTCAAAAGTGGAGTCTGTGTCAGTTGAACTACGTGGTCTCTACGTGTATAACATAGGCAAGACTAATCTTTGATCAGTCCCCGAGACCCCTAGGATAGGTCTTTAGGTCACATCATTTGGTCAAACGTTTGGGAAAATCATGCACACATCAGCACACACATCTCAACACTGATGATCTAATCTGAATAATGATTTGAAAATACATTAAGTAGAATTTGAATTGTTGTGCTTTTTATCATTTGATTATCATTTCTTTGGAGCAACTCAATGATGTATTGAACTAGAGAAGTAAGGAAGAAGAATGATACCTTTTCTTTGTTTGCTGTTTGTGAGTTAGTCATTATTATTTTGTGAATTGTCACGGGAAGTGCTCTACCAAGTATCATGGATGACATTTTGATTCACTTAAGAAAATGATTAATTCTTGTTTGTTTACGCAAGAAATGCTCAGGTCATCATTGGTCTATCTTATACCATGATGCTTGTGTTCGCTTGCAATATCAAAAATCATGAAAGAAATACTTAGGTCATCATTGGTCTATCTCATATCATTGATGCTTGTATTCGCTTTCAACATTTTAAAATAAAGCTCAGTGATGATACAAAGCAGAATAAAATGATTATTGAAATGACACTTAGATTTGCATTGATAAAATAGGCATTTGCATGGTTAACATAGATTACATTCATAATAATACATCTGCAGAGTACTAGTAGCACAAGTTACAATGATTCATTCACAAATGATGTTATCTTTTCTTATTTAAGACTGAGTATACTTGACACATGCAATTTTCATAATCAACATGCATATAGGATCATCTCTTCATCTCATCATAAATTCACAATAAAAAATCTCATTTCGTGATATCATATACACGTTATGTTACACCATTCATTTTTACGTTTACATCATCACATTATAGCATTCCATCTCATCTATCATTACATACTCATACATCATTATATTTTATTTACATTTCCATTCATCATCCATTTACATTTCATTTACATTTACATTTACCATCACATTTATCATTCATCATTCATTTCACTTATCATTCATATCTATCATTACGTTCACATCATCACATTATTGCATTCCATCTCATCTATCATTACATATCATACATCATTACATATTTCCATACATCATTACATTCACATTTCCATTCATCATCCATTTACATTTCATTTACATTTTCATTCATCATTACATTTTTACATACCATTTACAATTCATTACATCATTTCATTTATCACTTATCACATATTCATTTATCACTATCATTACATTTCCATACATCATTACATTAACATCACGTTTTATCTATCATACATTACATCTCATTAAGAAAAGAAATACATCATCAGTATCATTTCACATCATCATTACTGCATCCATCACATAAAACACATAAAATCATGTCATAAATCAATCGAACCGCTGCACATATATATCTCATCAAGTGTAAAGTATATAATGAAGTCTGAAAAGAATGAAAATAACATCATATCAAAAAAAGGCTGTATCAATCTCTCAATGGGTACACATATAATCTCAAGTAGTACTCCCACCAGAAGGAGCAGGTCTAACACCAGTATCGGTACCACCACCAGACATCCCAGGATCTCTCGGATCTCTCGGAAGAGGCTATGTCACACCTCTGCTCACTGTCCTCGATCGAGTCCTCTCTGAGCGCGACTGAGCATAGCTGACTCTCTGCTCTGGGGGGCAAAACTCATGGTAGCAGCTCCGGTAGAACTCAATCTCAGCACCTGCCCACATGGCCTCTCGCATATAATCCGCTACAGAAGTCCCATCTGCCACTCTCTGTAACCTCTCTGCAGTCGCCTGTGCTGTCTCAGCTGTCCGTCTAATGGTATCCCGCTCTGAAGTCAAGGCTGCGATCTGTGCCTGGGCTGTGGACAACTGTGCTCGTAATCCTGTCACCCGAGCCTGTGCGGTCGCTGCTGCTTGTAAAGCCCCATCTCTCTCACTAATCAGAGATGTGATCTGGGTCTGAGCAGTAGCTAGCTATGCCTGTGTCTAAGCCTGAGTCTGAGCTAATAAAACCTGCACCTGTGCTAACTGTCCCTGCAATGTCTGCACCTGCACCTGTAAACCCGCAATCTCTGAGGGATCTGCCAATGAAGACGTAACAACTTGCCTCTTACAAGGCACACTAGAGGATGGCTCTGATGAAACTGCTACGCTCAGACCCCTCCCATCTCCGCCATCATCGTCACTGCTATTAGAGCTCTCATCACTATCGGTCTCCGAGCTGCTCTCCACATCCACATCAACATCCTCCTCTCTACCCCGTCTCTGACCAACCTGAACACCCCCTGCTGGTGCTACTGCTGGTGCTGCCGGTGCTATTGCTGGTGCTGCTGCTGGTACAGGTGCTGGCTCATCTGGAATAGTGATCCGTGGAGGAGGATGTAGAGCCAGATACTCTCCATACTCAAGAGTAATAGGCACCTCGACAATATCCCACCGAACATCCCATGCTGATGGCTATAGAGTATGGTAACCCTCAACAAGTGCCCCGTAAGGCAAGCTGGGACCCCAGTCAGGGACATCAATTCGTTGCCATCCATAATGTGATACACCCAATGGCATGCATTGCACAATACCATACTATTTGTACACACGACGAAACAGGAACCGCTCCAAAACCCTAGGGCTCTTCCCGATCAAATACATAGAATCAGACAAGAACCCCAACTCAATATCATCATCGTCCCAGGCATCATAGTCTAGGTATGGACACCAGGTCACTGCGTCTATATCATCAACGATCCATCTCCAATACTCAAGCTTACCCATCATATGCTGGGTAGGCCTGCCTCTATATCGAAATACATATGGCCTCGTCGCTGGTCTGGCCAACACTGGTACGGGACGCGTAACAGCAATATGCTCCCAGGCCCATACCTGGAGAAGGGTAGCCCTTGCAGATAAACTACTGCCGCCGAGATATACTATCCAATGCAAATCATGATATAACTGGGCAAGCATGTACATGCCCCATGCATATCTCGTACTATGGACCACCAGGCCCTCTAGCACATGACCCCATCCAAGCGATAGACCCTTTGACCTCTTATCAGGACAAAGGAATCCACCAATGAAACCCGCCAAAACTAAAGGAAGAGGAGCATATGACTCATATATATCTATCCATGGGATCCACTCTCCTGCAATGTGGGGATCCTGAAAGGCTCTCTGCATGGCCTCTACACCGCCAACCTCCTCTGAATCATGAACCACGATCTCACCAACAAAGGGAATACGAAGAATACGTCATACATCCTCTGGCGTCACGGTCATCTCACCAGTAGGTAAGTGAAAGGTGTTGTGGTCACTATGCCACCGCTCTGCCAACGCTGTCAATAGACCCCTATTGACTCTAATATGGGGCATGTCAAGTAAAGTCGCCAAACCACAAGTAGCAATATGTTGTCTCTCATCAGGTGACAGTCTCGGTATCATATCAAACGGCCACGGGAACTGCTCTCGCACCTGGATGACATCTAACTGCTCCTATACTCATACAAAACAAAACATTTTAATCAGAATATCACAAGATCATCAAATTTTATAAACATTGTGCTTTTACCTATCAACCTATCAAATCATCAAGGAACCCTCATCTATCAATTGGGTTCAATCATTTAGAATGCATAATTATTCCTCGCCTATCATGAGGGTAATTATTATCAATCAATAGATCTCGCTCATCATGAGATCAATTCCCACATATTTTAGTCAAAATCAAACTAAAATAGATGGAATCAAAAACAAATCGACGAAAATCAAATCGCACAATGCTACATCAATCTATACCAAAAGCGCTACAAAATCAACCTAACGCGCTAAAATTTCTGGCGCGCTACAAAACCCACCAGGCGCGCTACAGATCTGACCCTGTGCGCTAAAATATCTGGCGCGCTACAAAATTTCACTGACGCGCTGCACAACTGACCCTGCGCGCTAAAAATTCTGACGCGCTACAGAACTTACTAGACGCGCTACGCTATTGACCGGACGTGCTAAAACTATGACGCGCTACAAAAAAACATGGGCGCGCTACACCGCGTTCAGCGCGCGCTAAAACTCTAAAAACATGCAAAAAACATCAAAAATAAAGGCACAAATTTTGAGGACAAGTTGAGGTACATACCGGAGGTCCATAGTCGGCTGGACGCTGATGACGGCGCACACGCTCGAGTCGGTGGGTGTGGTATGGGATCGACATCCTAGCTCTGAATACTCTGGAGGGTCTCTATCTCACGGTTGTCAAAGTCAATGCACAAATGACTTTTGAAAATGACCTTTGGAGCATTTATAGGCTATTTTTGGGGGATTTTAATGGGATTTATTTATTCTTGTCAATCACTGGGGCATTTACAATCTTGTCAGGAGATAAATTGTTTCTTCATCAATTCATCATCAAACCATCATAAAAATTCAAAATTTTTGAAAATTCATAAAAAATCCAAAATTCATCAATTTATCTCCCGAGGGGGCATATATCATTATCATTTCGGAATTCAACATCTGGGGCAAGTCTGGGGCATGCTTTGAAACCTTCCGTCAATACTGGCAGCTGAAGCAAAATCATTCTTTGAAGCACTGTGTAAACACATCACTTCAAAGAGGGGCAAAATGTAGACACCTAAAAATGGTCTGGAGAATCTAATTAATTGAATACGACTTATTTGATTAATTAATCTTAAATTCTTCTACTTAGTAAATAAATAGAAATATTTATTTATATTAAGTTCATTTATAATTCTTCTATTTTCCTCTCCTAATTAAATAAACAAAATTAAAAACTTTGTTTTATTTAATTATTATCATTTTCATCATATTATTTCTCTCTTAATTAAATAAACAAAATTAAAAACTTTGTTTTATTTAATTAGTATCATTATTTCTTCTATCTTAAAATTAATACACAATTTAAATAAATTGTGTTATTTAAAATCACATTTCTTCTTAATTAAATAAAGATTGCTAAAAATCTTTTATTTAATTATCATTCTCCTTTTAATTTAATAAAACAAACCCTATAGTTTGATTTATTAAATTATTTATTCCTCCTTTTGCTAAATTTAAATAAATTAAAAATATTTAAATTTATGCATAAAATTTGCACTATTCACTCACCAATAAATATTTATTTCTCACCAATCAAATTAATGGCACTGCCATTCACGGGAAAGCTTCAGGAAAAATTTGCAGGAAGTTCTCTCAACAACCTTCCACCCACCTTCCCTCTTATCTTGCCTGGTGTTTTCATGGGGAGAAACCATTCTCCATGATCAGCTCCTTCTTCTCATCCCATGCCTTTGGATTCTCCAGAGGAAATCACAGCCCCTCATCCCGGTTTCCTGTGTAATTGTGCTGCTGTGAAAGCTATAAATACAGCTCTTGGGCTACAAGAAAAGGATCCCAACTAATGCAATCTTACTCTGCAGGTTTCCAAAGTGCTCAAGCATCCAAACTATCCAGCATTGAAGCAACCATCCAGCATCCATCAAGCATCAACATTTGCAGTCATGGCTGCCATTAGAATAGAGCTTGCACATTTAGATCATAATAGAATAGCATAATCTCATTTCTCATTCTCTAAGTGTCACTTTAATAATTTAATTAGCTTACGAATCTGAGAGCTAAGTAAATTAGAGAAGTCTTTAGAGTTAGAGAGCAATAGGATAAATTTCTGTAGATTTTGTAGTTTAATTTAGTTTAAATTTCTTAATCTTAGATGCAATATCTTATTTAGAAGCGTAGATGCATTGTTTAATTCATTTTTCCCCTTCTACCGCTTACAGATATATGTTAATAAAAGTATACAATATATCCAGTAAAGTCATACAAGCTTACTACAAAAGAACCATATGGATATAAAATGTCACATATATCGATAGTACAAAAAATATGTTGAAAAATTCCATACAGGCATACAACAAATGACCCTAATACATAGTCCTCCTCTCTTCACTCATTTGGAAACACAATTCATACACCAAGAAGTACAAATCTGTTAATATATAGAAATTACACTATGGAATGACATATAACAAAATAATCACTTACTAAAAACAAATAATCATCACACTCTTCCACAACAGTGGCATGTTGATGATCTGGAGTGACAAGCACCTGTAGAAACCATCAAGATAGTAATTAAACTACACAAAAGTATCATGAAATTTTTCAATAATAGACCATGTTGAACAGTCCAAATAACTAAGAGGGGGGGTGAATCAATTATCATAAAACAATTTTCTTAACTTTAATTAATCTAGAGCAAGCTTATATCAATCAGATAATAATCAAATAGATATGAACATGAAAGCACATAACAACACCATGCACAATGAACACCAAAACTTACATGGAAACCCAAGAAGGGAAAAACCACAAAGAATGTTAATTCTCAATTATAGAACATCGGCTAAGGTGCAACTAGTTAAGGTGATTTTTGCAAAGGCTCATTGCCAAAAATGTTCATTGCATGTAAAGCTCATTGTCGGTGGGCTCACTACTCAGCTATTATAGCCAAAGATAAAAATGCTCACTACAAAAAAAAAAGGCTCACTACCAATAGAAAAGGGCTCAGTACCAAAAGAATGACGAAAGGGAATCCATTGCTGAAATAACTATTACCAACAATGACACTAGATAAAATCTCGCTGTTTGCTTCCTTAGGTCATATACTTTCTCATACTTCACAATGTCTGGATTTTTAGATTCACATTCACCACATTTACTTTCATCAAACATAATCAACTTTTACTTATACCATTCCATGCTTCCATATACTCCTAAGTCATTCAAACACAATTCCATTCCATGCTTCCATAAAATCCTATGTCAACCAAGCATAATTTGAATTAGGTCACCACAAAAAACCTTCCCACAGTGGAAAGGAATGAAACATGGACCATACAAAATCTCCTTTCTCAAATCAACATGCTACATATTAACCATGATATCTGGAACCAAAGAATAGGATATACACGTTACAATGCAAACAATGTTCTAGAGCACATTAACCAATTTCCAAATTTGTCTAGACCCATAAGAGTGTATATCATTATGTTGCAAAAATAATGGGACCAGGATAGACATGATCAAAGATAGATCATTACAACACAACATACGGAACCATGCCAATCAGAGAAACAAAATTAGACATACCCAAACTTGTAACATGCTACATGAATTTCTGGATAGCAAGGATGCCTGGAATAAGCTTTGAGCACAATAGCCAATATCAAAAGATTAGTCTTCATTATTTTGTATTAACTATCTTCCATGGATGTCCCAAAAAGAAGTACTATCATATTCAGATCAAGGATAACATCCATGTGATATGCAACATCATAGCACTCGATAGGATAGATCATTTATGTATATCATCTGGAGCACAACCTTTTAGATCCCTGGTTTTGACATCAATGAAAACAATGTTAAATCATCTTAACAACTTCTCAACAATCTCCCCCTTTGGCATTGATGGCAAAACAACAAAAACTACAAACAAAAGACTCCAAGCACTCTCCCTTTTTCAAGAAAATCAATTCCTCTTTTTTTTTTGTTTTTCTCTTGATTTTTCTCCCTATTTTTTCCATCAAAGGAAAAGGGCCAAATAAGAACATTTAGGAGATCAAATAAAAATAACACTTTTCACACAATTTTTTTTTCTTGTACCTTTCTCTCACAGTTGGAAGAATCCTCTTCCAAGCTTGCACTGCAGAAACCATTCTAGCACACATACTATCGAGTAGATCCAACAACTCAAATGATGATGACTAGTCCAAAGATAGGCACTGAAGTTCACAATCCTCTGCATCAGAAAGTATCCCAAAGAGATGATCCAACCAGACCTCAACAATTTATTTGACCAACTAGAAAGTTCTACCCAAATATTCCCTTTGTCTTTGAATAGACAATAACTCACCTTGCAACTCACCAACTCTTATTCTTTTTTTTTCCATTTTTATCTTTGAAAAAGTCAAAACACTTTCCATTATCATTCAATTCAGATTCAATAGCTTCAATTTTGCTTCTAAAGTTGTCAACAACAAGAGGTCACCAAAGACAGTACCTATAGATGTCAGACATCTCCTTAATTCATTCTCTTGTTTCACTAATGTGTTTGGATAAATTTTTTTTGGCTTTGATGCAAATTATTTCAATCATAGCTTGGATATTATATCCTTTAGATCCTTCCTGTAACAACCTTTCTTCAACAACTTCTACCAGATCATCCGATGACGAGTCAAAAGGAACAAAAATAGTAGTACCTTTTTGAGCAGATAATCAACTAAGGAATCTTCAATTCTAAGCCTACTAACTAGAGAGAAGGCATACCACATTTCACCAATATTTTTCATATCATCCTCATCCAACACCGAATGAACTTCATCTAGATTGAAAGAGTCAGATCTAGGTAGAGACTCTTCTTCCTTCTCCTTCTCTTCTGAGATAGTGATGACATATTTTGTTAATTTTCCCCCTTTTAGGTTTTGAAGGGGAACCTCTAATGACAACCTCTAACTCCTTCTTACCATCCAAAAGGAACCCTCCACAAACTGACTGATAGGCATAGCACTAGACACTATAATACTAGAACATAGATCCATCTACAAGGATGAGAAATAAACTTTGCATGCACTTGGTTTATCTTCCATACATTCCAAATATCTATAAACTTGATTTCTGATAGGGATGTTAGACTTCCACTTAACATTCTCCTTTGATGGTAGTGAACTTAGAAAGTAAAATACTAAACATATGAGCAGAGATCCAAACTGGAAGGAATAACTCTCAACCAAAGACATTCTAACATTCTCAATTAAGTTTTCCATTATTATGCTACATAGGTAAAGCTATTTATTTTCCTTTACCATCTTATGTGCAAGATACACAACAATAGCCGAAGTAGAACCTTCACAATTTCATAAATATATTTTGTAAGTGATACTATAAGCAACATACCTTACTGTAGGATCAACAATGGTATTTATCAGTAGAGCTCAGGGGTCTTTATCGATACTGCTAAGTTCCTCCATATCTCTATATTTAACCATTTTCTTCCCAGGGAGGTCACCAACACTGCACAATCTAGTAATAGCTTCAATGGTTTCCTTAGTAATCAAAGAGGGTTTGTCCAAAATGATGTTGTCATCCTTGAATCGACTCAATAGGAACAAGATAGACTCTTTGTTAGAAATCCAAGGGAATTCTCCCCATAAATCCATACCCAAGGCACTAACATATTGTAATTCATTAGTCTTCAACCCTAGTTCCATTTCCTTCATCTTCAAATGATCAAATTCATCCAACTCTACTCCCTTCAGCCTTAGTAGAATACCGCCACTAGATTCACTATCAACCAACACATATTCCATCATTGCGCTTAGCTTCTTCAATCCATTTATCACTCAACAAAGCTTCTTTTCCTTCTTTGCAAACTATGAGAAATGATTTGAAACTCCACCTTTTATCCTTAATTGCTCATGATGATTTCTCCGCCAAAAGCTTACATCAATGACACCATTGATTGTACTTTTTTGGATTAAGCTTCATCATTCATCACCAACCAGATCAAACTTAGTGATGTTGAAAACACATCAATATTACTTTAGAGAGGGGGAACCATCAGGATATGCATTGCAAAACTCCCCCTAAGCCAAGGAAGTTTGGTTCAGACTCCAGTAGGGCTTGTATCGAGATCAGGTTCCATGAAAGAGTTATCCACACTTGTTTCATTTTTTTCCCAAACCATGACCATCTCATTCTTAGATTCATTTGATTCCGCAACCTTCTTTTTATTTTCATGCTTTTTTGGAGCAACATATATGCATGTATTAGCATAATGTCTGGGTTGACTGCACTTGTAACATCTTTTTCTTGACTTAACTGAGTGAACCATAGATCTAAACTGATTATCTTTGTGACCATAACCATGAAAGAGATTATTCATTCCATGCCTTCTAGCTGGATTAGGCAATTCACTTTTGCAATGACTTGCTTTGTGACCAAACTTGTGATAGTTAAAGCATTGAGTGCATGGTTCCTTCTTGCTTCTACACTCTACAACATTATGTCAAAAGTTTTTGCATAGAAAAAATAGCCATTAAATGATAAGTACCTTTAAGCATTTGGTTGCCTGATTGAAGGTGTTCTAGATCTCCAGACCTTGCTTGTTACAACTGATCTTGCTTCAACTTCAACTACTTTTTCTTTACCCTTAGTGTTTTGATTTGAAGATTCACCTAAGAAGCCAAGTCCTCCCTTATCCTTGTGACATTTCTATAGGGACAAGAGTTGATTTAGAATTATGCTACTTTCACATACTCTTGCTTCTAATCTCATCCTTCTTAACTCTTGATCTAACTTCTAATTTTCTTCTAATTTTTGTTTGATGGTATCCTTGAGATTTTCTTCAATCTTCTTCCATTCTTCCATTTTTTGTTTGATGATATCTTTAAGATATTCTTCAGTCTTCTTGCATCCATCCAACCGTAGCTTTAGATTCACAACACTTTACTTTGACTCCTTTAATTCCTAGTTGACTTCTCTATGTCTTGCTTTGAATTTCTGGATTTGCTTCCTTGATGTTTTCTTTGAATTCTTGATTTTCAGATTTCGTGCTTTCCATATCATCTAACATTATATTCAGTTCTTCCTCAAAGTAATAATCTCCTACCATCTTATTCAAGCTACCAAGATCTCCCTCAAGCGGTTAAGCTCTATCTACAAGGGACCAAGCTCTAATACTAATTGTTGAACAGTCTAAATAACTGAGAGGGGGTGAATCAATTGTCATAAAACAATTTTCTTGACTTTAATTAATCCAAAGTGAGCCTATATCAATCAGATAATAATCAACTAGATATGAACATGAAAGCACATAACAACACTATGCACAATGAACACCAAAATTTACATGGAAAACCAAGAAGGGAAAAACCATGAAGAATGCTAATTCTCAATTATAGAACACCAATTAAGGTGACACCGGTTAAGGTGATTTTTACAAAGGCTCACTACCAAAAATGCTCATTGCATGTAAGGCTCACTACCCGGTTATTACAACCAAACATAAAAATGTTCACTGCCAAAAGAGAAAGGCTCACTAGCAATAGAAAAGGGCTCACTGCCAGAAGAATGATGAAAGGGAATCCACTGCTTAAATAACTATCACCAACAATGACACCAAATAGAATCTCACTATTTTCTGCCTCTGGTCGTATACTTTTTCATACTTCAAAATGTCTAGATTTTTCAGATTCGCATTCACCACACTTAATTTCATCAAACATAATCAACTTTTACTTA
The DNA here is from genome assembly GCA_007258455.2 of Sequoia sempervirens. NCBI lineage: Eukaryota > Viridiplantae > Streptophyta > Pinopsida > Cupressales > Cupressaceae > Sequoia > Sequoia sempervirens. Next base: position 19,325 of record VDFB02096377.1, on the reverse strand, counting down.
TACCATTCCATGCTTCCATAAACTCCTAAGTTGGCCAAACACAATTCCATTCCATGCTTCCATAAACTCCTAAGTTGACCAAGCACAATTTGAATTAGGTCACCACAAAAACATTCCCACAATGGAAAGGAATGAAATGTGGACCATACAAAATCTCCTTGCTCAAATCAACATGCTACCTATTAACCATGATATACGAAACCAAAGAATAGGATATACACATTACAATGCAAACAATGTTCCAGAGCACATTAACCAATTTCCAAATTGGTCCAAACCCATAAGAGTGTATCTCATTATGTTGCAAAAAGAATGGGACTAGGATAGACACGATCAAAGATAGATCATTACAACACAACATCCATAACCACACCAATCAGAGAAACACAATTAGACATACCAAAACATGTAACATGCTATATGAATGTCCAAATAGCAAGGATACCCAGAATAAGCTTTGAGCACAACATCCAATATCAAAAGATTAGTCTTCATTATTCTACATTAACTGCTTCCAAGAATGTCCCAAAAAGAAGTTTTGGCATATCCAGATCAAGGATAACATCCACACTACACAACATCATAGCACTCGATAGGATAGATCATTTTTTTATATCATCTGAAGCACAACCTTCTAGATCCTAGGTTTTGACATCAATGAAAACAATGCTAAATCATCTCAATAACTTCTCAACAAACCATAGAAGAGAAAATATAATGTCAAATTTACTAATCTATCCCATACATCTTCCAAAGGATCAGAACTAGCTATTGTTGTAGCAACTCCATGGTCCATCATGTCACAAACATCGCAATATAATTAGAATAACAAATCTATATGATAATTAGTTTTTATCACTTTCATTAGTTTCTCTATTTAACCAAATATACTTAGAATCAGAATCTATATTATTCTAAAAAATCTAATGATAATGTTCAATGGTTATTTTCAAACAAGAAAGAGTCATAAAATAACAAATCTATATTATGGATGGGAGAGGATGGGATTGGCAGATGGTGTGCCGTAGAAAAATGGCCCCTTGTCATTTTCATGGCCTTTTAGGTCTTGTTTCATGGTATTTGATATGTTTTTCTTTGATTTTATGTTGCAACATGGCTTGAACATGCATATTTAGGTACTAAAATTCAAATAATGATGTTTAGTGAGGGTGTTGTGAAGTGTTGTAAGACATTTCTACATTCTTCTAGACTCTATTAATTACAATTCACCTAAAAATCACCTTTTTACACATCATCAAGTCCTGTTTTAAAGTGTTGTAAAGTCTTGTAACAAGATTTCACACTTTCCTACTTCACTATTTATCTCTTCTTATGACTTAATTTACCCCTTTATGCCCTCATGCTTTAATTAAGTATATTTTTGGATATTATCCTGACAAACAACATTAAATGAAACTTAATTCCTGACACTTTTTTTTAGGTCCCAGGTGGGACCCATTCGCCATGGGTGGCAAATGAGTCCCCCTTGGCCCCAAATTCAAAATATTTTAAATTTCTTTTCATGATTTTATTAAAAATCACTTGATGTCGGCCTGTGATGAGGTATGCATGGGAAACTATAACACAAGATTGTATAAATAGTAATTTTTCATCTCATTTTACATCTCCTACAATCTCATTCATTCAAGCAATCTCATACAAGCATTCAAGCAACATTCAAAGCACTTTGAAGCATCCATTGACATTACTTCAGACTTGCATTATCAAGGATTTAGTGAGTTAATAATACTTGCATGTTATTATTTTATCTTTCCTTTACATTTCATTATTTCTATTAAAGGTTTGATTACTACAAGTTGGGTTTGACCAAGCCAAACCCCTATTTGGTAACCCTCAAGCATTTTTCCCTCTTGTATGTGTGTTTGCAGACTTAGGTATGTAGATTTATCAAGCATTTATGTGTTGAAAAGTGGAAAGAAAATTCAATTAGGTGTTTCAAGTCAACTTAAGCATATTTCAAGCTTGAAGGGTGTTTTTTGTCCATTTCCCACATAATTGACTTCAGCACCCTGACAAGCAGACATTTCCAGATCTGGTGTTGTAGAGCTTTCTTTTGATTTTCTAGAATTCTGGGAGAGGACTGATTTTCCATCAGTGGTGAATGAGTCCCACCTTAGGACTAAAAATTTGAGTTTTGTCATATTCTGGATCCCTACTATCAGAAACCATTTATCGACGCTGTTTTACTAGGAGGACTAATTCGCCACCTTGGAAAAATGAGTCCCACTATGAAAAATTAGTAATTTTCATCAGCATCCAGAACATTCTAGAATCATCACAATTTATCTAGGTGCACTCAAATTCATTCCTGTACCTTTTATTCTGCATAATTTCTTCATTTACATAGTTATTTGCATATCATAATGTATTTTCAAACATTGCTTAAATTGCACTCTTGCATTCATTTTAGTTCACTTTAATTAGTCAATTGCATTTAGTTTACTTCATTTAGGCATAAAAAAATCACACATAACATTAATTGAATGAACCCCATACATTTTTGGGTCCTATCTCTCTCCTTTTAAGTGAAAAACCCAAGAAGAGCTAGAGTTGTCCATAGTGACCTGAAAATCTACGGTTCATTTGGGTGAACCCAACTTTTGAACACTTTGCATTTCTAATTTCATTCTCATATTGCATCCTATTTTACATTTGCATTAACATTCAATTAGGTCATTGCTTTGCTTTTGCATTCTAGTACTTTCATATTAAGTTAGTGAAAACTGCATTTAGATTTCATTTTTGCATTTGTATCTCATTGAAAAAAACAAAAAATATACATTCTACATCTGTAATTGCATTTTGTAGAACATTTAAATCATCTTAAAAATTCTGAAAAACACAAAAAAATTGCATCCTGGGACTCATTCGCCACCCTGGGTGAATCAATCCCTCAACACTTTTTAGACAACATTTCAAACATTTTTTTGGCATTTTCCTACATTTATGTTTTTTGTAGTTTATTCTCTGTTACAATTAGCTGTCTTTTTTTTATTTACATTTAAACATCTTAGATTACCTTGCATTTTACTTCAACCCTTCCTTGGTGGTACTTGTATGAGTGTTTGGTGTCGCGTTGATAATACTTTAGTTAGAAGAAGTTCTAGACTCATGGCTTCCCACAATAGCACTTTTGTTTTGGACCTTGGGATCTCACGAGCTCCTACTCCTAGTATAGAAAATGGTGCATTAGGCATTAATCATACCACTTTCATTCCTTCACCCTTCCATCCAATGAATGTTGACACCCAAAATAATTCTCTTCCTCAAGAAAATGTCATTAGTCTTCATGACGAATTTGCAAATTTACAACAAGACTTGACACTTGAAAAAAAATCCCAAAATGCCATACCTGCCATTGATAATCTTCATTGTTTGATTGAAAGTGATGAAGAAAATTGTTGAGATTTACAATAAACATGCCTCTTCCAATAACCAATCCGCAAGCATTCCTAAAAGCTAAGGAGGACCTTCAATTCCCTCCCCCTTCAACCATAGCATCTATACCAACTTATACCAATCTGTAGGTCACTACAACTATGCAATAGGTTAGTTATATGGCTCCTTCCTTTACAATTCCACCTAACATTCGTACCTCTCTTATGGCATTGCAAGTCCCTTCCACCACCTTTAGACCCCTTAGCATTCCTTTCACTTCACCTAACATCCCTTACACTCCATCACCATTTTCTCTCCCATCTCAATCTACATACCCTGATCCCATTATTACACAACTCCTTACCACCATTTCTTCCATGCAACATCAACTTTCCAAAATTATCCAAAGTCAAACCACTCCACCTACATATCATTTCCATAGCAGCCCCTTATCTTTAGAAATATTACATACCCCGATGCCACAAGGGATAGAAATGCCTTAGTTTGAGTAATATAGAGGAAAAGGAGACCCTATCAATCATGTCAATGCTTACACAACTTTATATACTGATTTTGTCCTTGATGAGAGACTTTTAGCCAAGATTTTTCCAAGAACCTTGAAAGATACTACGTTAGAGTGGTTTTACAACTTGCCTAATCATTCCATCCATTCCTTCAATGAACTTGTGGATGCTTTCATAAGTAACTTCCAAGTTCAAATGACACCTAAGGAAACAATGGCTGACCTCATGTGATGTAGAAAAAACAAAGATGAAAAAGTCACAAATTTTATCTCACAATACCAATCCTTGTATTCCCAAATCGATCTCAAGATTCCTTATGCACATCTACAAAAGATGTTTATCAAAAAGTTGTGCACACACCTTCAGGATAAGCTAACTATGATGAAATTCCCTTCATTTATGCATTTATGCACAACCTTGTGTGAATATCATAACTTGTTTTCAAGTTGTGATTCCAAATTCACTTCTCACCAAGTTGACAAACTTGAATAAAACAATCAAAACAACCATAACAATCAAAAATTTTGCAGACCAAATAGAGGCTTTTTATAGTTTAATCTGCCTCAACAACAACTGCAACCAACCCACCAAAATCAAAATCAAGCGGTAACTATTAAGGCAATGGTGCCTTATCATTATGGGGACCCTAATAGATAATTTAAACCCCTACTCGACACCCTTCATAATACAATGAACCAATTAATCCAAAAATGTATGCTCACCTTACCACCTATTCGACCCCTTGATCCAAATCAGCCATTACCCCCTAATTCAAACTTAATTCTTATTGCCATTTTCATCGCCAAAATGGACATGAGACTTAACATTGCAAGCGTCTAAAACATTTAGTTCAAGACCTCATTGATTTAGGAAATTTAACCATGATGGGTGTTAATGATAAAGGTAATATGTCTGTTGTACCCCCTAACCAGAATTTACAAATCTTCACCAATCCTATGCCTAAACACACTACTTCATTTGTCAAGGCTAGTGAACCTTCAAATCCTGATGTAATGACTACTGATACAAATCATGAACAACACAATAAAACTACAATGGTTACCCAAGATCATCCTATGGATATACTTGTGGGTGTGATAGGAATTATCCCTCGAAAGGGCCAAACCACTAAATCTCTTGATATCACTTTTTCTACTAAAGACATTACAAAAACTTCTTGATGGTCCTCTCTACATAGCTGGAAAAATATATGATAAGCCCACTAATGGGCGGATCGATCACACTCCCTGTACAAATAGGACCTACAACTTTGGAGGTAACATTTTCAATTATTCCATAACACTAATAGAATTTTGCAAATAAATAACTACGTGACTAAAAATTTTAGTCACATGACTAAAAATTTTAGTCACGTGACTAACACTAGTAGAATATTGCAAATAAATGACTAATTTGGTCATCGGGTAAAATCACAACTAAATAACTAAATAAATGACTAATATCAAAAAAATAAAAATGACTAAATAAATGACTAATATCTGAAAAATAAAAATGACTAAATAAATGACTATTACTCCTCTATTATTTTTTCTTTCGAATTTGATCATAATCCATAGAGCTTAAGCCCCCCTCATGGGACCCCTACCTAAGCCTATTCCCCTCCTAAGGGTAGGTTCTTACACATTACTCACCCATTCGCCACTGGAAACACCACTTCTTGTCTGATTTGCATGTGTCAAGCATGCCACTAGCGTTCATCCTAAGCCATGATCAAACTCTCAATGAAATTCAGAATTTCATTACTTATTACTTATAACTCCCTTCTTCGTGGATGAAGTTGATTCACAAATTATCTATCATCTATATAATATTAAGTCCTCTATTTAATAGAATCTATATATAGATTCTATTAAGTCATGTATATAATATTATTATATTATATTATATTATATTATATTATTATAATATAATTATAATATATTAATTATTATAATTATATTATAATAATATAATATAATATAACATAATATTAATTTAATATTTATATTATATTATTAATATTCCAAATTAAATTTTTTTGGCATAATGGGTGCCATATTTACCGCTAGTCATTTTCATTTTTTTATTAGCTGATAGTTAGCCGATAGGCTATTCATTGTGGGCACAACTGATGCAGGAGCATCTAGTGGTGTAAGGGCAATCTTGCATCACCCAAAAATAGTTAAATTTTAAGTTTCTTGGTTTTTAGATGTTTTTATATTTTTGGATACCCTTTTTGTCATAATGAAATTCTCAATTTATGGTTTTTCATTTCAGTTCTGGGTTGAAAGATATTGCAGTTTTAGTTTCCGATTTGCACCTAAAAATTTTCGAGTGGGATTTGAGGCACTTAGAGCTTCCGTAATGGCCCCGAAACTTGCCAAAATTCGGGCGATTCAAGTGTGTTCTTG